>CAOJBK013448239.1:0-10119 GCA_948294925.1 Codiaeum variegatum
CTCAACTATATGGGAAACAAATATAAATTACAATTATCACGAATGGATGGTTTTAATTCTATAATCAACTAAAACATCTAAATGAACCAATGGCAAGTTGTTTCCCATCTATATCATGAAAGAATCTGAGTTCTACTTTGTTTTTTCTAAGACTGTTCTCTTGTAAAATATGTCATGGTAGAAATCTGGCTTTGATTCAACATAAGTGTCACGGATAACAAGAGGGATCCTGAGAAATAAAGGTACCTTGAAAATGAGTGTCTACGAGGCATTATTTTTCTCCGTTCTGGTTGTATCCGAATGCCAACTCGAATATCTGGCTATAGTCGTCTACAAAGTGGACATCAAGGCCATCTTTTACATTTGCTGCCAGCTCGTCGAAGTCTCTTCTATTAGCTGATGGGAATATGATGGTCTTCACCTCGCTCCGCCTTGCAGCGATTGTTTTCTCCTTTACCTGATTAATTCACAAGAATTTTTGTTTGTAAGATCATCTCCAACTTGTAACAGATTAAGAAATGATTCAAAGAATTGAAAGAATCTAGGTAAGTTATCGAAACATAAATTAGTATGCCAAGGTGCAAGTACAGTAAAGTGTTCATACAACTGAAGTTTGAGTAAAACTTACCCCGCCAATGGGAAGAATTTTTCCTGTTAGGGTAACTTCCCCAGTCATTGCTAGATCTTTCCTGACAGGTTTCTTCATGGCAAGGGAAAGCAAGGATGTGATCATGGTGCAACCAGCACTGGGCCCATCCTTTGGGGTGGCCCCAGCAGGAACATGAAGATGAAGCTTGGTATTAGCAAAGAAAGGGTTATCTGGCTCTTTTTCGAGCCATATCGCTCTTGAAACCGTATGAGCAATTTGGGCACTTTCTTTCATAACATCTCCCAGTTGACCGGTAAGATGAAGAGCCCCTTTTCCCTCTCCTTGCTCGACCTGAGTGGTCTCAACATACAAGGTGGAACCGCCCATTGCAGTCCATGCAAGACCCATCACAACTCCAACTGGAGTCTGTTCGTAAATTCGCTCAGCATGGAAAACAGGTTTGCCAACAAAATCAGGTAGGTTAGAAGTGTCCACCAACACCTTCTCAACTGCCTTAGTTACTTCACTTTCCTCAGTTTTAGCAGTTTCAGTTGCTTCCTGTCATCAAAACCAACAAAAACATGTAAAAAAGTGACTGAAATTCAACAAGGCTTTGAGGGTTTTTCTACTGAAAATCCTATCAAAGACCCTAATTTTTCTCGTACTGCATTGCCACAAGGTCCGTCTCAGCAATAGCGTTAGTACTGATGGTGGTAAATAACTTTCGGTGTTACCTTTGATTCAGCAGGTTCTTGAATTTGCTCAGATGGCCAATCTGCCACCATATCCTTAGCTCTAGTTTCACTATCTTGTTCATTACTACTATTCTCAATTGAATGCGAAGAGGTTTCAACAAGTTCCGCTTCTGCTTCTTCTGGTGCTCCAGAAACTGCAGATTCACTTAATTCTCCTTGGCGTACAAGTTTCAGCGCAATCTGGCAGGCAACGAGACAAGCTTTTCATCAGCAAGGCATAATACAGATTTCATGGTTCGAGCATGTTTCAAACGTACGAATCCCAACTACCAAGTCAATGCTCCTAGGACAGGAAACCGGAAAGTTAAACCCAATGATATATTGGAATTCCTCATGATGAAATGTCCATGTTCTCTTTTTTTTATCAGTCAAGGGAAGGAGATGCGAGGGGTTGAATACATGAGATGTTATATGGTACAAGGCAGGCACTGAACTACTTTTTCTGATCCAATGGCTTATCAGTAATATCTTATTTTGAACATTCAAAATAACAAATTCTATAGAGAATTATGCAAACCTTGCGATAAATCTTCTCTATTTGCTTCTGAAGATTCCTAACCCCTGCTTCTCGGCAGTAATTCTCTATCAGGGCAAGAAGAGCACCATCAGTCACTTCAACCTGGAAAATTGTTGGTTGAATAAATTGTATCAGTAAATAATACATAGCGGCGTACAAAGAAAATGTAGAAGCACTATGAAGCATATCCACTTCAAAATCACTGACAAGGTTTAAGTAAACAAATATCCTGACAACACCCATCATATCTTAGTCTAATAAGATGAACTTTTAAAATATTATCTTTTGGGGATGGGTTAGGGGTTGGGAAGGGATGCACATGTTTTTAGCATTCATTATCGTCATAAGCGCTCGGGTTAGCAAAAATTGAAACTTCACTGCATATAATAAGCAAAACACATGAAGAGAGAAACCTGTTCAGGCTTAATGCCGCATGCTTCACGAGTAGTCTTCTCCAAGTAATCTCGAGCAATGCGAATTTTCTCATCAGTAATATACCCAGCAATGGCAATTACCTCCATTCGGTCCAATAGAGGGTTGGGTATATTGTCCACAACATTTGCTGTGCATACAAACAGAACCTGCAATAAATGCTCAAAGGATGAAACACTAAGTTATGAATGTGAAAGAAGATGAAGAGAACAACTTACAAACAAACTATATGATTCCTATTAACAGAGTCATGAACATGGAGTCTTCATTTCCCACACATCTGTAGTGCAACTTACTAGGACACTTAAAATGCAAATGCCAATATTTGGACACAGTGAACAATAAAATCTCATAAATGTGGCAAGCTAAAAGGCTGGTGTCTCAAAATCACTACATTAACTAACCTTTGAAAGGTCAATTGGAACATCAAGGTAGTGGTCCAGAAAATTAGCATTTTGCTCTGGATCAAGAAGCTCCAACAAAGCACTAGCTGGATCACCTGCATGCCCTCTTCCCAACTGCCATTATACACAGCATAATTTAGGAATGAAATTCATTAAAGTTTATTATTATGAAAAACACATGCTACAAAGTCAGAATCGGGTTTTGATATAATATAAACATTTTGTTCAACCATATGAAAAAAAAAAAAACTTTGGAGAGAAGGGAAAAAAATACTAAATCCAAAAGTAAATAAAAAAAAATATTTACACTACATTACCTTGTCAATCTCATCTATCAGAACAAGAGGATTAGCAGTTCCTACATTTTTAAGACATTGAACCATTTTCCCTGGCATTGCACCAATATAGGTTCGACGGTGTCCCTGGATGTTAAAAGAAGTCAGAAAAGGATGTATATGCACATAACTCTATGTGGACACTGCAAATATCGAGTCTCTTGAAAAAGAATTTTTATCTACCTTAATTTCAGCAACATCAGATAATCCTCCTACAGAGAATCTAAAGAACTTTCGATTTAAAGCACGTGCAATTGAACGACCAATACTAGTTTTGCCCACTCCAGGTGGACCAGATAGACAGATGATTTTTCCTGAGACATAGTTGCAAGAAATGGGATCACATATTAACGATGCTGTAACTAGAGAAGTATTTCAAAGAAATAAATTAAAAGATCTTCTTCAGCTTTCCCCACCTGACCATAAAAGAAAATGAAACTAACCTTGTGAAGTTCCCCTGAGTTTTCCAACAGCTATAAACTCCAATATCCTTTCCTTAACATCAGTTAATCCATAATGGTCCTCATCAAGAATTTTTTGTGCCCGACGGACATCAAAATTCTCATCACTACATTTGAAATTATACAAAAAAAGAAAGTAAGATAATTCCAATCTGCATAAATATTGTTTAAGCTTTATAGAACAGCATTCCAAGGTTCACATTCCATACTACAATAGCACCAAAAAGTTTTATCTTTTTGGCCTCTTAACTGGCTGATTCAACATCAATATCACAAGAACTTAAAATTCCTTTCCAGAGAAATTCATTAATACCAGCAAAAAGAGAAACAAACCTATAATTACCCCAAGGCAATGCAGTCAGCCAATCCAGATAATTACGAGTGACATTAAATTCACTAGAACTAGCCTCTAAAAGCTGTAGCTTTGTAAGCTCTTCTTCAATTACTTGCAAAACATGAGGTGGAATTTTCTCCTTGTTTTCGAGCCTCTCTCTAAATTTTGCTGCAGCAAGGCAAAGAAAGTTCATATTACTATCTAGAATAAAATAAAGTAATGATAATTATTAACCTAGACATGGAAAAATGCAGAGCTAAATCAGCCCTTTCACTTTCATTACACATACCATATATATACATATAGATATATATATATATATATATACACATATTCCCATTACAAATACTACTAAGGATTTTCTTCAAAAGTTATTCACATGATTAATCAAGTATACCACAAAGTAAAGGTCATTCTCCATAATATTTATCAATGCCAAAGATAAATATATGGATTTGAACGTATCCTAAATTTGAATTTGTTCAAAATTTTCTAAATGACATCATGACGGAAAAAAAATACGTTACTGGTAGCATAGTCATCCAACTAGGTTGTTATAAATGCTTAATAGAAATGACAACTTAGAATATAGAACTAGCTTCCACAAACTCCACTTGTATCAGAACATGATTACCCTTTGAACTGAAAAAGAACCACACATGATAATCAAGTTCAAAAAGAAGACATTTCAAAGCAAAGCTCACCAGAGAGTGCAGTTTTGTCATCTGTTTCCAATCCCAGCTCCTGCATCACCACGAGTTATATCCAGCTATATCCATTGTACAAAAACATATAAAAGAATATAAAAACAAGTAAGCAAGTGAACCAAATACCTTCTTTATGGCCTTAAGCTGTTCGTTTAATAAATAACGACGCTGCTCACCACTTAGCTTTTCTTCAATTGCTTTTGCAATTGATTCCTAATGTGTAGAAAGTTAAATAGTGTGAATCAAAACATTCATCATGACTCATGATAAACATTACATGAGTGTAAAAAAATTAATAAATAAAAAGCATAATATACCTGAATCTTGCTGATTTCCACTTCTTTCTTCACCAACTCCAGGGTGAGATTGAGACGCTTATACACCTGAGATACCAACATACATAGTAAAAACAAATAAATAAACAAGTTCAAATTAAAAGTTATTTAAGTGGATTTTCTACAATGATGTTGAAGAGAATTTTCTATCCACAAAGGTTCAGTCCTTTCAACAAATAAAAACACAGGCAAGACATGTTCCAAAGTATATTGAAGATCAAAACTGAGCTCTTCAAGGCTTGTCCGAAAGAAATCTGTCAATTTTTACTTACATCCAGCTCTTCAAGCACTTCCTGACACTGCAATTTGTTTGCACCAGATATTGCAGCCCCAAAATCAGCCAACCTCGGAAAATTGAAATCACCTATATGCTGCAGTCAATGAGAGTAAAGAAGGAATTTCTGTGAAAAACATAACTTACAGACCTATCAATCAGCAGTAATCAATTGTATCATCATATGGATGAAACTCTCAACTTCGAAATAATTAGATAACATCAAACAAGCATGTACAGAAATGTATAACCCTTTTGACCTTCTTCATTACATAAAAAGGAAGTATGCTAGGTCACGGTATGGTGATCTCTATTAAAGTTGAATTACTTAGGACAGCTCAGTGGTTGCATTCTAGGAAGCAAAACAAAAAACAATAAATTGAGAGTTGGAGTTGGAGACTTGAGATCCAGCTCATGAAATCATTGCACGGTTAGATTGATAAATAGGATAACCTATAAACCTTATAACCAAGGTCATGAATGAAAGCAATACAAATCACACAACATAGAAGTCTCGAAAAGGAGCACACCTGTGTATATGTTTGGACATGATCTCTCCAAAGGGAACTGATCTTCAGAACCTCTCTCAGGGTTGATATAACCTCAAATGATGTAGCCTTTATAACATCATCATCTTTATTGTATGGTTTTTCCTGCAAAGTAAGAAAAGTAAACGTGTGAATGCGAAAAGAACAAGAATCATCCCTTCTATGTATGGAACTTACAATTTTCATAAGAACTGATCCTAAAATTGATAGAAGTAGATAATAATACAGCATACCTTCAGATGATCAACTTTGACAGTAAGGGGGTGCTCACTAACCTGTGCATAAGCCATCATACATCAGCATGGAGAACTTTCTAACTATAAATTACGTGATTAACAAGAAAAAAGAAATATACTGCAGTGAGAAATTTTCCTTTGAAAAAAAGGTCATATTTACCATCTCTGTAATTCGAAGTCGTCTATGACCAATAAGGATGACCTGGTCTCCTTGGATGCTTGTAATCTAACATGAGAAGACAGAAATAAATTAGCATAAGCGATTCTCCGCTTCTCCAGTTATGTTTCCTTTTTTTTTTCTTTTTTTTATAAGCATAATTTCTCTAAGGAAGGAACGTAAAGGAGCAAAAGACAACTACAAAGTTGCAGTCAAATAGGCACCTGTGCAAGTGTGCCAACTTCATGGAGACGATCATACAAATCTTTTCCCTTAAGATCATATACATTTTTCTCAGATTCAGAACTAGTTGTTGTGCTTTGATCAGTCCCTGGCTCATCTTTAAGAAGAAAAGCGCCAGCATATGGGGCTTGCCTTTTCCGGCTTTCTTGTAAGGCTGACAACACTTTAGGATCCTGCAATTAAATTAACAAAAATCATGCACCAGTAATCACCTATAGGGTTAAAGCTTGATTGACCAAACATCAAGTAGAACATAAATTGGAATAACGATAAAAATAGCGTAAAAACCAAATGCATGAGCCCTTCTACGTTCTATAGAACTATTACACAACTAAGCTATTATGTAAGAAATTTATAAAAAATTTCATGGGTAACAAGCTTATAGCCAAAGAAGAAACAAGTAGCAAAACTCTTAGACCCTGAACTGCTATGAAACAGCATACGCCAAGCAGATTCCGAAAGAACATTATAGCCAGAGAAATAAGATAGAACCTGCTATACCTTGACATAAATTGGCATGTAGAAACCAGGAAACAGAGGTCTATGTGGCAAGGGTAATGCTATCACCTGCACAATATCAACAATGATTAATTCATCATAGGAGAGATATAAAAACAATCTCAAATTCATCAAATCAGACCATGTAAGTTGAAATATAAATAATATAAACATGAAATCAAACACAGGTAAAACAAAATTCGCGACAAAAGTATTTTAAGAATGCAATACAATGTCTGTCTACATGAAAATTCTTTGAATTTGCCTACATCAAAGAATTCTTTGAAAACATGTTTGGCAGTCCAGAAAGAACTACTAAAGCGTAATTTTTGCCAAGGTGATAAGCTTCTCTATTATGGGAAACTCAAACAAGGTCTTATAACCAAAGGCAGCAATAATTTCACAAGGATTTGATTAATTCTATCGGATAGGGATTATTAGGAAATATTAGCATAAATGTTGAATAGAAAGGTTTACTTGGGTAAATTGATGCTTGATAATACTTGAGAAGCTCATTTTAATTCAAATGCCTATAAGCACTAACCGTAAGATAATCCTCGGGCCTGGGATTCGTCGGCACAATTGCGTTGCTAGCATCACTTTCAGGCCCACTAGACTCTCCGCTCTTGAGCTCCACCTCCACCACCTCGCCACCGCCATCGCTGGAAGAATCCGAGCAAAAAAGAGCCCTATGATAAAAACTAGGATTTGCAGAGTTTCTCCGAACCAATCCGGTAATGGAAGTCAGAGCTTTGACCAACGGACTCGCCGATGACTCGGTGGAGACTCGGAGACACGGAGATACTACATGGTTATGAATCTGACGGGCAGAGGAAGAAGAGAGAAGCTTCAACATTGTAGTAGGATGAAATTTTGAAGGAATTGGAAAGTAAAATTGGCAATTGAAGGGTTGCAGAGAGTTTAGCTTAGAAACGCCATTGGAGAAGAAAGTTGGAGAAGGGGCTGTGGTGTCAAGGGAAAAGCCCTTCATAAACCCTTGAGATAATATTTGAGGCGTTTTACAGATTGTCAAAAGTATGAAACGACGCCGTTTAAACAAGTAGGGTTTTATTCCACTCTTTTTTCACATATCCCAGTCGCTCCTTTCTCCAAAATATTTTCCTTCTTTCTCCTATCAGACCTTTCCATCTAATATGATTTGATAAACGATTTTGCTTTTTCTTTTCCTTTTTTATATCGCTCAACATTAGCACTTTGATTCTATCTGCTTAAAATCTGGTCTAACATTATAGCACTTTAATTTTATTTGAACAAGATTTGTCTTATTAACCATTAAAGGTTCGGATCTACAAAAAACAGTTGTCACTAGCTCTATGAAAAAGTATACTGCAATGTATTCGGAGCGGACACATGTCCCTTCAATAGGGTTTTCACCTAATAAATACAACATTCAACATCCCATAAGGGTTAAGTTTCACAGATAAGACAAAACTCTAAACTAAAATTCATTCTTGAGAATTTTCTCACTTCAACCTATTTCTGACTTGAGCATAAGAAAGTTATTGTCGGACACCACGTCCGGCTACCCTTAGCCATTATTTTTCCTGTGCAGACTGTTTCAACTCAATCAGAGCAACCAGTATCCATTAGGGTGACCAACCCGCACGCATAACTTTTGATTGCATAAAAAATTGTTATCTTTTTTTTATGCTATTCGTATGTATTTCACCTAAATTTTATTTATTTTTTGTCTGTTAATTTTGAGTTTAAGAAGTCCAATTTTGCATGAAGAACTTTACTGTTCTCAGTTCCCAGTGTTTTATTTAAAATGCTGAATAATTAATTAATTTATTTATTTCAAAAAATTGGTTCCTTTCTTTTAATTATATAAGAGAACTAGAAACTAGATGAACCTACATGAAAGAAAGTCGTTCATTCATATTATCAGAAATGTTAAAGAATTTAAAATCGGCTATATGGATTTGCATTCTCCACTTGTGGCGATCGTAAATCATATTATCATAAATGTTTACAAATTTAAAATCATATTGAATGACTCTATTTCAAGTAAGTTTAAATCTATTCCTCCCTTTTTACTCACATCTACTCTAACATGTTATAATTTTCTAACCGGTGCATCTAAAGGTCTACGTCACACATGCCCTAATCGTCTTAGTCTTCCTTCTCTCAACTTATCTTCTATAAGGGCAACTCCGACCTTATCCCTGATATAATCATTACGAACTCTATCAATTATAGTATGGCCGCACATCCATCTTAGCATCCTCATTTCCTCCACACTAAGCTTAGAGACTTGTTGTGTTTTTATAGCCCAACACTCACTTCCGTACATCATAGTGCGATAAAATTTTCTTTTTAGTTTATGTGGAATCTTTCGATCACATAATACTTTGGAAGTACTCATCCATTTCATCCACCCCGTTTTGATCCCATGAGCAACATCCTCCTCACAACTTTCATCATCTTGCAAGATAAATCTTAAGTATCTCAAATGTGTGCTTTTAGATATGATCATGCCTTCTAAACGTACATCCATCTCCTCCCTCCTACTACCTTTACTAAATTTACAACGCATATACAAAGTCTTATACAGACTAATTTTGAAGTCTTTCATCTCCAATGCACTTCTTCATTACTCTAACTTTCCCTCAACTCCTTTTCGAGTCTCATCTATGAGCATTATATCAGCCGCAAACATCATACACCAAGGGATTTCCTCTTGTATGACCTTTGTCAATTCATTCATAACAATAGTGAAAAGGATAAAGGATTAAAGTTGATTATTGATATAATTCGATCATGATAGGTAAGTCTCTTGTATCACCTCCTGCCCTACGTACACTACTAACCACCCCATCATACATATTCTTAATTACCTAAATGTATCTAACTGATTCATTTTTATGCTCGAGAGCCCACCACAAAACATTTCGTGGCACTTTATCATATGTTTTTTCCAGATCGATAAACACTATGTATAGATCTTTCTTCATCTCTTGATACTTCTCTATTAGACTTCTAATAAAAAAAATTGCTTCCACAGTAGATTTTACAGGCATAAAGTCAAATTGGTTAGCCTCGATAGATGTGCAACTCTAGATATGTTGCTCGACAACTCTCTCCCATAACTTATTGTGTGACTCATGAGTTTGATTCCTCTATAATTTGAGCAATTTTGAATATCTCAATTATTCTTGAATATTGAAACTATGATACTTCTCCTCCAATCATTTGGTATCTTTTTGGATACCAAAATCTTATTGACTAATTAGGTTAATCAATCCAACCCCATATCTTCTAAACATTTCCATA
>CAOJBK013448510.1:0-15177 GCA_948294925.1 Codiaeum variegatum
GTCTCCCTTAACTGCCTATGACTATCACCCGTGCCACCAAATGGATTCAATCTAGAAAGGTCCCATGGTCCCTGTTATGGCCCGTAACGGTACCCATGAGAAGCTACTTGACCTAAAAAAATTTCCTTTTTTAGTGGTGTCTCATGACCCTGTAAGAGGGACCATGACAGGCTACCATATTGAAATTTTCCATTTTTTTTCACCATCATTCTTACCTTAGTTCAAGCCATGGGTTTTTGTGAAATCCCATGACTTGAGCTAATCACCTTTTCTGTCAATTATAGCCCCGTAATGCCTACAAAACCTTTAGATCAAACTTGAAATCTATCTTTACTCAAATAGCTTAAAAAGAACTAACTAAAAACAAAATGAATGAAACTAAAAATTTAAAGCGGTGGGTTGCCTCCCACCAAGCACTTCTTTGATGTTGTCTTAGCTGGACGTTAGGTGAGGTTTTCACCTTAGCTCTTATGATTTGTCAAACCCTCAATGGCACCCAAGTTTTTCAAAACTAAGACATACACCATCCATCGTACCATGGAGTTTTGAATTTATAAATTTCAAACATGATTCAAGAAAATTTTTAAGAGGCTAAACCTTTTTCCCATGTTTGACCTTTGCTTCCTTCTTTGTCTTACTCCTGCCCCTTCTTATTACCAACCTTCTTTAGGGTTTTAGCATGCCCCCTTAGGGTTTCCTCTAGCATTGTGTCCAATTTCATCGATATCTCCTTTTCCTCCTATTTTACACACTCAACAACAATATTGTTATCCAAATTCAAGTGCCCCCATAAGCTTTCATCACTATTCAATGAAGTGTAATGATTGACTTGCTCATAGGGTTATGTGTGATCTTCTATACTTGAGAGTTGAAAGACAATGTTCTCACCATCCACTCTTATGGTTAACTTACCCTCATGCACATCTATGATGGCATGGACAGTGGCAAAAAATGGCCTACCCAAGATGAGTGAGTTGTCGACATAATCTTCCATCTCAACAATAAAGAAATCAATAAGAAAAATGAAATGGTCGACCTTAGCCAACACATCTTCCACAATACTCTTAGGGTAGATGACAGACTTCTCCACTAGTTGGATACATAGATGTGTTAGTTTGGGCTAACCACCAAAGCCTTAAAGACTTAGTAGGCATCACACTTACACTTACCCCAAGATTGTTCAATGCCTTTTTAATATGCAAACTACCTAAGGTGCATGCGATAGTGAAACTCCCTGGATTGTTTAACTTTTGTAGTAGCTTACAGAGGTTTGTGGAGCATTCCTCCGAGAGTTGGATGATGGACACCTCCTCTAGCTTGCCTTTCTTAACAAGCAACTCCTTCAAGAACTTTGCATATTGTGGCATCTACAAAAGAGCATCTACCAAAGAAATGTATATGTGTAATTGCTTGAAAAGAGAGAGAAATTTACCATGATCGGGTCTATGGAACTTTGTCTAAGCCTCACTGGATATGGCACTCGAGGCTTGTACTCCAAAATTGGAGTCTTGGCCTTTTCCACTTCCTTCTCTTGAACTCTTCTTTTCTCACCAACCTCTTTTTCACTTCCACTATCATTTTCTACCTTGTTGTCTTTTCCAAATCCCTCCTCTACTTGAGTCATCACCCTTGGCTTCTCAACTTCTTTCAAATTCCTTCCACTACTAAGAGTGATGGCTTTAAGCTCCGCCTTAGGATTCATTTTCATGTTACTTGGTAAAGTACTCGGTTGCCTCTCGCTCAACATTTTTGCAATTTGATCCACTTAAGTCTCTAGGTTTTACAAAGACGCTTGGGTACTCCTATTGATTGTGTCTTGCTCTTGAAATCTTATATTCATTGCTTGAACAAATATTTCCATGGTTTCCTCAAGTGAGCTCTTCCTAGGGGGAAAAGGTTGATGTTGCATTTGCATTGGTGGTTGGGCCCTTTGTTGAAATCCTAGAGGAGGATCCCTTTGTTCATTTTATCCCTCCATGCAAACTTTAGGTGATTTCTCCACTCAGGATTGTAGGTATTTGAGTAGGCATTGTTGTTTGAGTTGTTTCTTTGCATGCCCCTTACAAAATTTCCTTGCTCTTGGCTCCCACTTGAGCCACTTAACCCACGTGCACCAACCACGTTGCACTCTTAAACATGGTGGCCACCACCGCAACTCTCATAGTAAGAAGTATGAGCCCTAAAGGTGCCCGAAGTTAATGCATCGAATCTCCTTATCAAAGCATCTACTTGTCCTAATTGAGATGTCAAATTATCAACATTGTGAACACTTAATGCCCTTAATCTAGGAAGGTCCCTTTGAGAGGGAAACCATTGATAATAGGATAATGACATCTCTTTAACCAAATTCCTCAACTCTTTCAGTGTCTTGTGCACTAAAGAACCACCTCCAATCGATATTAGATTTTGTCTGTTTTTATAGATCAAGCCATTGGTGAAGCTTTCCATTTGTTACCAAAGGGAGAAACCATGATGAGGGCATTTTAAAAGTAAATCTTTTAATCTCTCACACCCTTCATATAAAGATTCTCCTTCCATTTGAGTGAAGGAATAGATCTCATTCCTTAGCTTGGCGGTCTTAGCAGGAGGGAAGTATTTTTCCATGAATGCCTCCGCTAATTGTCCCCATATTGTGAAGTGACCCAGTGGAAAGGATTTGAGGCACTTCTTCAGGTTATCACTGAGTAAAAAAGGAAATAACCTCAACTTAATAGCTCCTCCATTACCCCACTCATCTTGAAAGTGTCACAAATTTCTACAAACTCATCTAATGAGTGTGGGGGTTCTCATAGGAAAGACCCCCATATTGGTATGAATTTTATTTCATTTGCATGATAGCCAACTTAATCTCAAAGCTGTTGGCATCTACCCGTGGCCTTAGGATCTGACCTCCACATTATTAACATCCACTCTTCCATTGTCTTAGATGGTCCAACGGATCAAGATTCTACTAGCTTGGCCATCTCCTTGATCATTTCCATTGCTAACCCCATTTCTATTACCATCACCGACTCTCTCTTTTATGGCATTCCCATTATCTTAAGCACCATCATTCCTATTATTTTTGTTGTTGATACCCTCCATATTCACTTTAGGTACCTCTATGTCTTTAACCACAACTTCCTCTTCCCCATGTATGCCCTCGAGATCGAACAAAAGTGGAGCTTCAACCAAAGCTAACCCCCACGCTTGCCTTTCCCTTCCCTTCTTAGAGTTCTCACAAGTTCTAGATCGTAGAGAAGGATTCTGGTGAAGTTAGCTCTGGTCATAAACTAGTACCTGAAATACAATTAGAAGAAAAACCAAAAATTAAATAAACAAAAAAATAAAAGGCCAAATCAATAGTTTCAGATTTAATAATAGTGTTGATCATATCAAACTAAAAAAAAATCCCCAGTAACAACTCCAAAAACTTGATGTGCGCCGATGGCAACACCCGCAAGTTCATGGGGTCATATCAAGTAGTATAATCGATAAGTCCCAATATCATTCTCCCAAGGGATTCGCTTGATTTGTTCAATCAAGCACTAACTCACTCTCCTAATCTATTGTCTAACTCAATAAATTTTGGATTTTTTAAGCTAATTTTAACTACTTTAAAATTTAAACAAAACTTTGAGTTGGCGAAATAACAAAGAGATAGAAAAACAAATGGGGAAATTAATAATGGATTAAGGAGTCTACCAAGACTTCAACTTGTATTAACTTAAATTACAAGATTAACTAACTACCCAATGAATATTTCAATCAATAATTAAGTGGATTTTTCACAAAACTAGGTTTAACCCTTTCTTAAGTGATTAAACCCCTAATTTCTAAGTGATAGGAAAGGAATCTCTTCTCAATCTTATTCAAATAGAAAAAGCATGAAGAATTAGTGAAAATTATAAACATTAGGTGTTTATGCATCTATCTCTAGAAAACACAACAAACCCATAAGCTTTTGAATGTTCTAAGTCTAAACTTTCTATTTCTAGTAAAGTTTGAACAACAAAAATCAAGAAGAAGCATGTTATTGCAATTGATTTGCATAAAATATAAATCAAAAGCCAAACTTCATGAAGAACCTAAATGTTCATTGAATAAAGGTGTTAATCAATCCATAAAATTGAGTAATACTTGTCTAATCTAGGTAGATAAGAAGATTTGATTAAAGAGAAAGAACAAGAAAAGTAAAAGAAATTGCAAAAATTTAAAGAACCCATGAAGACACAAATAAATTTCCACAAAATCCTTGCTATCCTTGCTCTAGTGTATGGTGATGAATGAAAATCCATCTTTAAAATGCCTTCCTTGATGTTCTTTTTCTTTGTTCTTGGTCATTTTTAAGGTTTTGAGAACCCTGAAGTCATTTGAGGTTGTATTTTTGGCCATGTCTCCTTTTTTCTGTAAGAATTCAACTTTATATGTGTCAAAGTACTGCCATGGGTGGCCCTCACAGCCTGTGACAATGCCCATGATAAGTGTATGTTCCTTTGCTTAACAAATGAGAAACAGTAAACTCTCACGGGTGTCCTCATAGCCCGAGACAATGACCGTGAAAAGCTTATGTTTCTCATCACACTTGTTGCATCCTCTCATAAGCTCAGTCACGGGCCGTGATGCCGACCGTGACAAGCCTCTAGATCTCTATTTCTCTCTCATTTCTCACGGGCTATCTCACACGCCGTGAGCCAGACCATGAGGTAGCTTTCGGACTTGATTTTTGGTCCGTTTTAGCACATTTTCTTCTCCTTTTGAGCCCAAAATTTGAAATAGTTCCTCCTAACTCTGAAATTCATTTGAATACCTAAAAATGATTGAAAACACTAGGACAAAAGAATCAAATTCAATTTAAAGAGCAAAAATAACTAGGAATATAGGGGGGAAATAGAGTATAATTTGCCAAATATCATTAATCCTTATATATGTATGCCATTTTGGAGAAAAAATATTATATCCAACATTCAAAAAGTACCATTGATGTCATCTTCAATGGTTTCTAAAATGTAGCATACAGTCATATAGCCTTGGGTGCATACAAGCATATTTATTTGATTAGTTTTAATTTAATAGTCGTTGGATATGATACGGTCATATAGAGTCCTATCGATACGGGTGTATCCTTTTGCCCTAGAATTCCTAGGCTTCTCTGTACTAGCATATAAGCGTATAGAGACTTCTATACTTGTGTATCCATTTTCCTTAAAATACTCAGATCCTTCTGTACTGACATATGGTCATATAGAATTATATCTATACAATCGTATCCTCTTCTATATACGGGCTTATTGAGATATACCACATGGGTGTATCCACCTATTTCTGCACTTTTTGAACATACTTTGATTCTAAATCAGTTGCTAGTTCATTTAAAGTGTGTAGGCATAATATTTAAACACCAGAAACATATGTTCATGCATTATACTCATAATAAGCTCAATCAAACATAATTTTGATATATGCATATCAAATAACTACACTAACAGTTTTGGAATCACCAAAACATGGAGGACAATAATCTCCCCCTTTTTTATAATGATAAAACCTTAGTCTAGTTTCAAGCAAAAATAAGAAATGTTATAAAACTAAACATAAAGAGCTTGTCAAAATTTTATGCCAAAAATTTGGCATTGCTCCCCCTATTGATATGCTAATATTTTTTATAAAAATTTTACATTTAAAGCTTTAAAAGATATGAGAATGCATAATCCATAAAAACTTGATATATTAAGCTCAACCTTATCAATCAAAGATTTTGTTCAATATGTATGCATACAAGCAAATTTTCATACGTTAATACAATTACATCAATCAAACTACATGCTTGAAACCTAGAAACTTAAACTTTCTTTGCCTTTTTGTGATTGAGCAAAAAGGTAAAGAAATATAAAAATATAAGTGGATTAAACAAGATTCAAAATATCATAAAATCCATATCCATTAATAATTAACATTAAGGTCAACAATCAACACAAAATATTAAAAATAAACAAGATTATCCAAAGTATATAACAACTAAAACCAAATTAAACAATAAAAGGTCATAAGGACCAATTGTGAGGCCCCATACGAGCGGCCCACGAGATCTTCCAGCACGACAACAAACTTATGGCTCGGAGGAAACCAACCATGGAGGGTCGGATTGTGCATGGCGTTGCGGATTATGGTTGGGTCCCATATTTGTGCATCCATATGTGTCCATTGGAGTGCATGTGGTGTGTCAAGTGTACAGAGTCACCACCTAATACTTTAAAAAAACTGATTTTCTTAGGTTATTAAGAAACCTTTTATGCAAAACTCCATTTTAGAGAAATGATTTTTCACCCAATTGAAAAGGGTGTTCTTTTCAACCAAAAAGGGTTTGAGGATTTGTGATCTGATAAAAAAAATTTATATAAAAAATATCTTTGACCATTTTTATAACAACTTTTGGCTTAAAACATGCGATTTTGGTTAAAATAGGATTTTTGTGTATGAATGAACAAATATCATGGTTCATGAACAATTTAGGCATGGGAAAAATGATGCATGAGTAGGATATGATGCGTATGACAATCCATAAAGCAGTAAAATAAAGATTGACCAGGAGTCCTTCCTCTAGCCCACTTTTGGTTCTAAGGAAGGCATATTTCACCATAGAAAGCGATAAAATTATAACTAGAAAAAATAATTGAAATAAGGGGATCTCCCTTTCAATCTTATGATTTGGGAGGAGTACACATTCCCTAATACAAAACATGAATAAAAATATAGCAATAATATAAGAAATAACAAAAACAAGCCAATCATAATAACAGATAAAAGAAATTAAACTACAACAATAATAATGATGAAATAATCAAAGGAAATAAAAGTAAATATAGATTTGGAGTTGAAGCCATGAAATGGCATGCCAACGTATCCCTTTGAATGGGAATCAAACTCACACCATTCTCGCTTCTCACGAAGGATGAGGATTGTTTTGATAACAATGGGGTGATTTGAATGTTCAGTATCTAATCAATTTTAATTAATAAAATTGTTAACTAAAAGGCTATTAACCATTTCAGATTCCGATTAATTAAAAATTGATTTTGAATGTGAATTGATTACCTAAGTTTATTTTAGGGTTTAATTGGATTAGTTTCATGAAAAACATCTTTTTAGTAAAAAAAAGCATTAAATCATATTAAAGGGCTTAAAATTGAATTTTGATAAAAATGTCTTAATTCAATGCTAAATGGCTTAAAGTAAAATAATTTAGAGATTAAAAGTAAGGAGTATACTGTACTGATTTTACCTTTGCTTTTCGAGGTTTTGGAATTGGCAAATTTGAGAGTTTGATGAAACTTAAATAAGTCTCCTTTACATTAAAAAAGCACTGGTGTTTGTCTGTCTGAACTGGACTGGAGGGAAATGAACTGCTAAACTGGTAGGAACCATAGTGTCTGTTGTGAAATTCTGAAATTTTGGATTGATTGAGGAAGGATTGTAGTGTTTGGAGGCTATTTAGGACCTCTGGAGGCTAAAAAATATGTTTAATTGCATATGGAAGTCAGTCAAAAAATATGTTCTAAAATGTTTTGGAAAAGTCAGAATTTATAAGGATTCGTGCCAGAAACCTCAGGGTAAAATGCGTGCGTTTTGGGCAAAACGCGTGTGTTTTAGGCATTTTTGGCCAAACTCATTTGTGAAGCCAAAATTGCATGTGCGCTATGAAACGCACAGTTGTTTTGGGCCTGGTTTCTGAGCCCGATCTTCTAGAAATGGTTCGATTCAATTCATTTTTTTAGGATTTCTTGGTCCGTTTGAAGTTTAATTTGAGTCTGGTTTGAACCGTTGGGCTTGTATTAATGGACCAGATTTAATGGTGTCAAAATTATGGTTCATAGCTGCCCCCTTAATAGTCTCATTTATGGAAATATGACTGATAAGTGTAAATGCATTTAATGCAGTGGTTGACACTTTGCTTATAAAAGGATTGGAGAATCATTTTAACCTCACAACTTTCATTTTCATCTTTATCTTTCCAAATTTCTCTCTTCTACCTTTCTGATTTGGTGAGAAGTTTTTAGAGGATAATGGGTCACACTTTTGAGGAGGAAGATTAATCAGCACGACTGAGTGCATCTTTGGCAGAAGAGGAGATTCTGACTTTTGACATTCCTACATTTAGTGGGGTTTCCTACAACCCATAGTGTAGTTTTACTATGGAGGAGTTGTTCGGTGACTTACCTGACCCGTCTACTGACCTGCCCAACTTTGTTGTTATTCTGTTACTAGAGTGGGATACTACAGATAATCTACTAATGGATTGATTAGAGCCACACAAGCCTACCAATGACAACCTTTTGGAGGATCGTTAGGACCACGAGAGTTGGCACAGCTTCCCCCCGTATGTATTTTATTTCTAGCTCAACTTAAATTTTTCGTATCGATTGATTTTTTTTACTACAAAACATAGTAGAATTATAAATAAATAGAAAAAGACATAGATATTGAACACGTACCTATAGCAGTGCAACTTCAACCTGAGAGAAGGTAGATCAAATCTAGTGAGATTGATATCTTTCTTACACAGGCACGAGGTTGTGGCCTAGTGCATTACTCTAGCTCACCTCATCAGTTGGTTGAGTTTAGATGCAGAGTGACCTCCTAAAAGGAATCTAATCTTTGCCCTTACAAAGAGGTGATGGCAGACCACCAACAATTTTAACTGGCTAGTGAGGGAGATGATTATGACCGCCTTTATGTGGTCCTTCTTGATGGGCATGCACTTCGAGCATAGGCATTTCAGTTTTGATGTAGAGATGCGCCCAGATTATGATGTGGCTCATTTGATTGGGGAGCCGTTGGAGCACAATACTATTGGTCTACTTTCTAGGACTGACTTGATGGACCTAACATAGTATTTTATCGATCACTGTGATAGAGTCTGCCTGGTGAACATCTTATCCACTATTCTTCTTTATAATGAAGTAGGCTGGGTTGATTTAGGGATCCTAGCTTCGTTAGAGGTTTTGGACAAGCTTGGATATTATTACTAGTCTGGTGCCACTATGGCTGCTATATACAGAGGTATGGGCATTTTGTCTAGGCTTACTAGAGCTATCATCCCTACGATTGCCATTGTTTGGGAGGTCAATGTTACCCTTTTCATTTTCAAGTTTCCTTGATTTTTGGTATATTACTGAGTTATCCTTTTCTCTTACAATGTTGGGCCTTTACCCATATCAGGACTGTTACTCCCAAGATCATGAACCGAGACTAGCTTCCTTTTCCCTTGGGAAGGATATGGTGCAAGGAGTCTTGGACCACAGACCAAGATAGTTTCACTTTCTCTAAGTATTGGCTCACTCTAGGCATATTAACTGGGGTATGTTCTGATTTCTTCACCCCTTTTTCATATGATTTTCTAACATGCCTTTGGCAATTGTAGGTTATTTAGAGGCCCTTCCACATGGTTCCGCTAGATGGCGAGGATCATCACTCTTTTGGTATTACCTTTACCCTGAGACAGATTCTACTTGGTTCATCTGTTTTGATGGAGTTATTCCTCAGAGAGCGTGTGATGGCTCAATCTACTGAAGAGATTATGGTACCCACTAATCCACCAGTGTAGGTGAGAAAGCGATTGCCCAACACTTTTTAGATCTATTAGAGAGTGAAGGGAGCCCATGATGATTTCTTGCTTGTAGAGGCCTTATATTCAGATTTTAAGGCATCCCGTTTGATGGTTGGGATGCTTCCATTTTAGACTGGTCTAGATTGGGTTAAGAGAATGGGTACTTAAACTGGTTTGAGGCAGAAGTTGCACGGTGGGAGTAGTCTTCGGAACATTGGTCACCATAGCTCCACTTCTTTGAGTATGGGTGCTTCCTCATCATGCATATCATCTAGTTCTAGTCGCAGTAGGCATATGCTTCCCTAGAGTACCGATAAGTTTGTCTATATTGATGCCTCGGGTGCTAGTTGGGTTCATCATATAGGTCATAAGTATACGCCTAGAGAGACACTGGTGGACTTCGCTCATCTTCTTGACATGGTGATATTTCTTTTAAACCCCTTGTTATTCGTGCATTTACTTTTCTGTTACAAGATTTTGACCTTTTTGATTTGTCTGCTCTTTTTAGGTTTCTAATCTAATTTTATGTCAGGGTGTTGACATATATTAGAGGATGCTATTTAGCTTCGGTATCACCCATTCGAAGTTGAGTATTTTGAGGATCTAGCTAGAATTGAAGGCTGACAAATGTCATGGGGTGTAGGTCAATCCTGAGGAAGAGGATATCGAAGCGAGGTTTGAGGATGATGCATGATGCATGTTTTTATTGTATTTGGGCCTTAGTTGCAGGCTTTTGTAAAAATAGTTTCTATTTGTACATTTGAACTTCTTTTTATTTTTTATGAAAATTTGAAAAAGTTTCATTTTTGATTCATGATTTTCTGATTTTTGGAGACGATTTTCTTTGAAAAGTTCGATTGAAAAATATTTCGGGTCAAAAAATGAGCGAAAATGGAATCAGATCGAGTGGGAATGAATCGTTTCGACTAGCCGGGCGGCGTCTGCCACGTAGTAGTGTTTAGCTCAAAAAGCATGTGCTTGGTCCAAAACGCATGTGTTTTAGCCTAAACACATGCATTTAGATCAAAATATGTGCATTTTGTCTCGTTTTACGAGTCTAACCTTTCAAACTCAGTTTTTTACCTCGATTCTTGTGTCACTATAAATAGGAGTACGGAATTTTATTTTTAACTCAAAAAATCACTAGGGAGCAAAATTATTTTGTAGAAAAAGTTAGTTTCTTTTCTTTTTGCCCACAACATGGAACTCTTCTTTAGTCATGTGATGCATGGTTGGTTCAAGAAACTAGGCCAAGTGAGTAGAATCAACCTCGGGAAATATGGTATGGCTTCTCTGCCGACACTTAGGGGTGTCAAGATTAACTGGGAATTTTTAAATTTATGCATATGTTTTTGGAATCCAGTAGATCATGTGTTTCACTTTGGGGTGAGTATGGACGAGATGTGTCCAACCTTTGAGGAATTTTCAGTTTTGCTCGGTAAGAGCCCCGAGGCTGACCTGGTTGTTCTAGTTAATTGGGTAGGTTATTTCAATTCATTCAAGAGGTTACTGGATTTGAGCACAGAGGCTGCTTTAGATATTGTGAAAGATGATTTGGTTGACCTGCCTGCTTTGGCCGAGATGTTTTGGAAGGAATCAAAGAATGACTCTACCTTGATGGCTAGGAGATTGAAGGCCTATACCTTTGGGTTGATATTGGGCTATATTTTTGTGGGCCCAATTGGATGGGGAGATGCAAGGGTGGCTAATTTGATACCCCAAATGGGTGAAGGTAAGTCAATTATAGGGATTGTTTTAGTTGAGATGCTAATAAGCTTGGACCGTCATTACAATTCAATTGGGACCTTAGTCTATAAGTCCAATTCTCCTCAAGGTATGTGAACCTTTTAATACTCGTCAATTTTAGCATGTTATAAGGCTTAACTTTGGTTTTGCCTTAGATTTGGCTGAAAGACCATCTCAAGATTGTTCATGGACCTGATAGGCTAGACTATTCTACTGCTTACTACTAATCTCGAAGAATTATCATCCACTTTGACTATAAGAGGGGCTGGATCAGCTGGCTCATGGAACTGAATCCTTCAGATATGCTTTACAAGCCTGACTAGTACACTATCAAGTAATTCATACCGAGGATTTAGGGGTACAAGCATGTGTATTTGCTTAACTATAAGTATTTATCTAGGTATCAGGCTACCAGAGTCCTTCATCAGATGGAACATGATCAAGACCTACCCCCAGAAGGTCCTTTGTTTTAGGCGACTGTGGTGAATGATCGAGTAGCTAGAGTTATTCTCTCTCATTGAATCAAAGACTTTTTGATGGCAATGGTGGTCCTAGGTGATAATTATGGCAAGCTTTCTGAGTATACTGAGTGGTGGATTGAGACCTTTTGGCCAAAAGAGAAGGCAAAATGATATGCGCTACTGACCAAGATTGAGGTTTGAGTCAGAGTCAGAGTCTGAGTCTAGGTTTAGATTTTTTTTTTAGTATAATACTCTCTGTTTTATCTTTTTCTTTTTTGTTTGTTGTCTCAAATATCTTGTTTTGGATGTTCTAAAAGATGAATAAGACCTCAGTTTTTTTTTTGTTTTAATCTCTTAATTTTACCTAAGCCGCCCTTTTTTTTCAACTAAGCGAGCTGCCCTTATTGTTGCCTAGATTGCCTTTTCGATTTTTAGTCTAGTAGGATGTACCCTTAATTATGCCTAAGTAGCCCTTTCGAGTTTTCAGCATATCGAGTTTCATTCTTTTTTTTCAGATGTTGTTTATTTGATCTTTTTTTAACTCTTACATGCAATGTTAAAGAGTCCAAATGTAAGTGGCTAAAATGTTTGATTTTATTGAATGGTTTGGACCCTACCCAATGAGGGTTTCCTACTTATCTACTTACATTGAATTTTGAAATTTTGAATTTAGGATACAACTTTATGATTTTAGAGAATCAGGTCCACGTAGTTCTTGTTATAGAAATAATGATGCCTAAATGCATGCTCATGCAATAAGAACACAAGATGAAGTACTTCTTGAGCTGATCGAGATTGGTGGGATGATTGAATTCATTGTCATTGACATCCATCAGGATGATGCCTCTGCCTGATATGATCTTTTTTAGGATGCATGGTCCACTCCAAGGAGGTTTGAATTTCCCTCGAGGGTTGTTTATAACTTTTCTAAATTCCTTGAAGTCTAAGTCACCTTCCTGAAGGTTGCGACTTCGAACCCATTTGTTGAAGTATTTTACAAGCCTGATTAGATAGTTATGTGTGTGTTGGAGAGCATTCATCCTTTTTTCATCAATCAAATTGAGTTGGTCATAATAAGCATGTTGCCAATCGAGTTCAAAAAACTGAGCTTTTTAAAGAACTTTGGCTATCTGAATTTTTTATTCTATAGAGTGGATTGCTTCCATTCCATAGACTAGATAGTATGGTGTGGCTCTAGTAGTAGATTTATAGGTTGTTTGATACCCAAGAAGAGCTCTTGGCATATATAGATGCCACCTTTATAATTGCCGGTCATCTTTTGAAGCATATTCTTTAACGCTTTATTGACAACTTCAACTATGTCATTGGTATGAGGTCTGTATGGGGAAGACCTATGTTGTTTGATCTTTTCCTTTTAAAGGAGGGTTACCACTTCATTCTAAAAGTGAGAGCCATTAAGCGAAATAATTTCATATCGAGCACCATATCTGGCGATGATGTTTGCCTTAATGAATTGAGCCACCTTTTTTGAATCCAGAGTTTGATAGGGTGTGACCTCAACCCAATCGGTGAAGTAGTCAATGGCAACCAAGATGTACTCATGACCAGTAAATGACTTTGGTGAAATCTTACCAATGACATCAATACCCCAAACAGCAAAGGGTCAAGGTGTAGAAACTATATAAAGAGGCTAAGATTACAACTTCTGGAGCTTAGGATACTCTTGACATTTAGGGAACCTTTGGGCGAATGGAGCACAGTAGCCATTTATGGTGAGCCAATAGTAGCCTTGGTTCATGATCTTTCAAGATAATTCCCAACCATTCATATGGATACCATCTATTCCACCATGGATTTCTTCCATGATTTTGTAGGCCTGCTTGTCTGAGACCCATCTAAGGTGGATGTCATTCACTGTCTTTTTGTAAAATATGTAACCTCTAGGGATGTACTCACTAGCCAGTTGCTTAATAGTTCTCCTGTCATATTTGAAGGCAACTTCAATATATTCACTTTTAGTGAGATAAACATAGATGTCCTAATACCATGGTTTTTCTTTGACTTTTTGAATGTCCATGCAATGAGCCTAAAAGCCTTGCTGGCACTTGATGCTTATCAAAATAGGATAGATAATGAAACCATCACATATTTTTATCATATATGCAAGGGTTTCTAGTGCATCAATAAACATGTTTTGAGTTCTTGGAAGTTACTGAAAAGATAAGCCATCAAAGCTATTTGACAAACTCTTCGAGGCGGTTATGGTAAGGAACTAACATCTCTTCTTTCACCTTCCATTTTTTAAGAGCTTGTGAGATGATAAGGTTTGAGTCTCTGTAGACTTCTAAGTTTATGATGCCAATTTGGAGAGTTGCTTCTATTCCAGACATGCATTCTTCATATTCAGGTTTGTTGTTGGTATGCTCAAAATCTAGCTTAATTGGAAGGGGCAAGCTCTTGTCAGCAGACGTAAGGAACACTAATCTAGTGCCATTACCTTTGTGGTTTACAGCTCTATAAAAATACCACTTTGATTTTCAATTTGAAGGAATAAGACGTCCTTATCTTGGAATTCAAGTACTTCCCAGTAATCATTAGTTGGAGCAGCTGCCAATTGATCGGTGATGATACCACCTTTGATAGACTTTCTCTAAATGTACTTGAGGTCTTAGACTACTAAGACTACCATCCATCTAGCCATCTTAAAGCCTAGGAAAGTTTTCTCTATTAGATATTTGAGTGGACTCTGATCGGTGATGACATTTTTTATATATGCCCCCAGATAATGTCTAAGTTAGTGACAAACCCATACCAGAGCCAATTAGAGCCTTTCAATGTATTTATACTTAAGTTCATGTGCCAGCATCCTCTTACTCAATAAATAGATGGCATTCTCTTTATGTGAATCTAGGGCCTTTTGTGCCAACATTGCCCCTATGGCTTCTTTAATAATGGTTACTTAGAGCAGTAGAGGTTGATCAAGCCTGGGAGGCTATAGAATTGGTGGTCTCAAAAAACACTTCTTGATCTGGTCAAAGGCTTGTTGGCACTCCTCAGTCCACTATTTGGGAGAGTTCTAGTTGAAAAGGTTGAATATCAATCCACAATTGTCTTCCAATTGGTTGATGAACTGACTAATGCATTGAAGATAACGTAGGAAGTCCCTTATTTTCTTTTCAATTTTTAGAGTCGACATGTCAAGAATGGATTTAGACTTGTATGGATCCGCTTTGATGCATTTCTTACTCTCCATGTACCCAAGGAACACTCCAGATAAGGATTCGAATATGCATTTGTTGGAGTTTAAATTGAGATTGTATTGTTAAAGTCTAAGGAAGAACTTCTATAGTGCTTGTACATATAGGTCAGGGGTAGCACATTTAATAACCATGTCGTCAACATATGCCTCCACTTCTTTGCACA
>CAOJBK013448871.1:0-11673 GCA_948294925.1 Codiaeum variegatum
ATATATGTTATATAATAAAATGAAGGCATTCATTAAATGAAACATATTTATTAAAATCCATTCTTAGATTAAGATTACAAATATATATATATATATATATATATATATATAATGTAAATGCTCTAGGGCATACAACCCTAACACCATTTCTGTTGGCAAACATCATCGTAGTACCAAAGAAGAATGGCAAAGTCAGAATGTGTGTGGATTATCGAGACATAAACAAGGCATGTCCTAAGGATGATTTTCCATAACCCTATATAGACCTCTTGGTTATTGAGCTAGATGGTTCAGAAATGGTTTCCTTAATCGATCTGGTCATGGGATATAATCAAATGCTCATCCTCCTTACAAGGAAAAGATAGCTTTCATTACTAAATAGAGTACTTAGTACTATAGAGTAATGCCTTTCGGATTAAAGAATGTCTGAGCCACTGATTAGAGAATGGCTAACATAGTTTTCCATGACTTAATGCATAAAGAAGTGGAAGTATATGTCGATGACATGGTCATCAAAGGCTCTACCCCTGAATTGAACCTACAAGCAATGGAGAAGTTCTTCCTTAGACTTCGACAATGTAATCTGAAACTAAATCCCAATAAATTTATATTTGGAGCCTCATCTTAAGTGTTCCTTGGGTACATGATAAACAAGAAAGGCATTGAAGTAGATCTAGAAAAATCTATAGCCATCCACGATATGCCACCTCCTAAAACTGAAAAAGAAATAAGAGGCTTTTTAGGCCCCCTACAATACATCAGTCAATTCATCCATTAACTAGCCGACACTTGTGGTCCAATAATCAACCTTCTTAAGAAGAACTATTCCAAATAGTGGAACGAGGAGTGCAAGAAAGCCTTCTAGAAGATTAATAAGTACCTTTTGAATCCACCTATCCTAGAGCCTCCTAGGCCTAATCAACCTTTATTGTTGTACCTGACCGTCACTAAAGAAGCCATGGGGCTACTGTTGGTGCAAAATGCCCCAGATTCATATAAAGTGAACATAATCTATTACTTAAGTAAGAGGATGCTAGCACATGAACTCAGGTACAAATACATTAAAAGGATCTGAATGGCTCTGGTATGGGTTTGTCACAAACTTAGGCATTATCTAGGGACATACATCACACATGTTCTCACTGATCATAGTCCTCTTAAAATATCTAATAGAGAAGCCTATCCTAGACAGTAAAATGCTAGATGGATGGCAGTTCTAGCATCCTATAACCTCAAGTACATCCAAAGGAAGTCCATCAAGGGTAGTGTCATCACCGATCAATAGACCGCTGCCCCAATAGATGATCATTAGGAAGAACCTGAGTTTTCCGATGAAGACATCCTATTCCTTCAAACTAAAACATGGAAGTTATATTTTGATAAAGCTTTAAACCACAAAGGATATGGCACCAAGTTGTTATTCCTTATGCCTACTGGCAAAAGCCTACCTCTGGCAATCAAGCTTGATTTCGAGGTAACCAACTGCAAACCTGAGTACGAAGCATGTGTCTCTTGACTAAAAGCAACCCTCCAGATTGCCATCAGAAACTTAGAAGTCTACAGAGACTCAAACCTCATTTTCTCACAAGCTTTTGGGAAATGGAAAATCATAGAAGAGCAGTTGGTTCCTTAGAATGCCATACTCCCTAATTTATGGAATGGAAGCAATCCTCCTCATAGAATTGGAAATCCAAATGACTAGAGTTCTTCAAGAAGCTCAGATCTCTTAACTCGATTGCCAACAGGCCTATGCAATTGATGAAAAAAGGATAGAAGCCCTCCATCACACACAAAGAATTACCATATTCGACTGGCAAAGCATTTTAACAAATGGGTTCAAACTCGTAATCTGTCAGAAGGTGATTTAGTTCTCAAAGAAATTAAACAAGTTATAAATAACCCTCGAGGGAAATTCAAACCTCCTTGGAGTGGACCATACATCATAAAGAAAATCATGTCAAGCAAAGGCGCCATCCTGATGGACATCAATGGCAATGAGTTCAGTCATCCCACCAATCTCGATCAGCTCAAAAAGTACTTCATCTAGTGTTCTTGTTGCATGAGCATGCATTCAGGCATTATCCCATTTCTGTAACAAGAACTATGTGGACTTGATTCTTTAAAATCATAAAGTTTATTTCTGAATTCAAACTTTCAAAATTCAATGTAAGGAGATACGTAGGCAACCCTCGTTGGGTACGGTCCAAATCATTTAATAAAATTAAATGTTTCACTCACTCACATTTGGGCTCTTTAACACTGCATGCAAAAGTTAAAAAGAACAAGTAAATAACATCTGGAAAAAAAAAAAGAATGAGACCCCTAAGTTGAAAACCAAAAAAGGCAGTTTAGGCAAAATAAAGGGTACAGCCTACTAGACTGAAAGTCGAAAAGGCAGTAAAGGCAACAATAAAGGCAGTAACCAAATTCGTACTATTTAAGCCAAAAGTTGTTATGTAAAATGGTAAAAACTATTTTCATAAAAATTATTTTATTAGATCACAAATCCTCGAACCCCTGTTTGGTTCAAAAGAACAGTCTTTTCCTAAAATTGGGTAAACATTCTTTTTCTAAAAATGGAGTTAATTCAAAATGGTTTCTTAATCACCTTAGAAAATTATTTTTCATAAAGATTAAATGGTGACTCCGTACACTTTACACACCACGTGCACACCAACAAACACATGTGGATGCAAAAATGTGGGACTAGGCCACAATCCGCAATGCTATGAGTAATCCGACCCCCCGTGGTTTGTTTCCTTTGAGCTGCAAGCTCGGAGGTGCACTGGAAATATCCTACAGGCCACTCAGATGGGGCCTTATAGAAGGTTTCTTAGTCCTCAAAGAAATTAGACAAGTTGCAAATGATCATCAATCGAAATTCAGACCTCCTTAGAATGGACCATACATCATAAAGAAGATCGTGTCAGGAAGAGACGTCATCCTGATCGACGTCAATGGCAATGAGTTCAACCATCCAACCAATCTCAACTAGCTCAAGAAGTACTTCATATAGTGTTCTTATTACATGAGCATGCATTTAGGCATCACCATTCTTGTAACAAGAACTACGTGGACCTGATTCTCCAAAATCATAAGTTGTATTCTGAATTCAAATTTTCAAAATTCAATGTGAGGAGATATATAGGCAACCCTCATTGGGTATAGTCCAAAGCATTCACTAAAAATCAAATGTTTCATCCGCTCACATTTGGGCTCTTTAACATTGCATGCAAGAGTTGAAAAAACAAATTAATAAAATCTGAAAAAACAATGAAACTCACAAAGCTGAAAACCTGAAAGTGCGGCTTAGGCAAAATTTAGGGTACGTCCTGCTAGATTGAAAATTGAAAAGGCGGTATAGGCAACAATAAAAGTAGCTCGCTAAGTTCCAAACCCAAAAAGGGCAGCTAAGGCAAACGTAAGAGCTTAAAAAAAATAAAAATTGAGGTTTTATTAACCTTTTGGAACATCCAAAACAAGATATTTGAGATAGAAAACTAAAAAGAAATAGACAAAACAGAAAGTCTTATTCTCAAAAACTAAGTCTAGACTCAAACTCAACCTTCAATCTTGGTCAGAAGAGCATATCATTTTGCCTTCTCTTTATGTGAACGGGCTTCGATCCACCACTCAGTGTACTCAGACAGATTACCATTATCATCATTTGGAACCACCATTACCCTTGAAAAATCTCTAAACCAATGAGAGAGAACGTCTCTAACTAGTCAGTCATTCAGTACAGTTGCTTCAAATAATGGGCCATCTGGGGGCACATCCTGATCATGTCTCATTTGACAAAGGAGTCTAATAGCTTGATACTAAGACACATACCTGGAACCAAGTAAATACACATGTTTGTATCCTTGACTCCTTGGTATGAACCATTTGATAGTGTACCAATCAGGGTTCCAAAGAAAATTTGAAGGATTTAGTTCCATTAGCCAGCTGATTCATTCCTCTTAGAGTCAAAGCGGATGACAATCCTTCGAGATCGATACCAAGTTACGGAGTAGTCTGGCTATTAGGTCTAGGGACAATCTTAAATGGTCTTTCATCCATATCTAAAGAAAAAATCAAAAGATAAGCATTAGAACATGTTAAAATAGACAAGTATTAAAAGGGTTTGCATACCTAGAGTAGAATTGGACTAATAGACTGAGGTCCTCCTGAATTACAATGGCAATCTAAGCTGAGCAGCATCTCAACGAAAATAAGGCCCACAATTGACTTACCCTCACCCATCTAGGGTATCAGATCAGTCACCCTTGCATCTCTCTATCCAATCGGGCCCACAAAGATATAGCCCACTATCATTCCAAAAGCATAGGCCTTCAATCTACGGGCCATCCAGACAGAGTCATCCTTTGATTCTTTCCAAAACTTCTCGATCAAAGTAGGCAACTCGACCAAATCATGCTTCATAATATCTGAAGCAGCCTTTGTGCTCAAATTTAGTAACCTCTTAAAAGAATTGAAATAACCTACCCATTCAACTGGAATAGCCAGGTCAGCCTCAAGACTCGTACTAAGAAAAACTGAAAACTCCTCAAAGGTCAGACACATCTTGCCCATACTCACCTCAAAAGGAAACATGTTATCTACTAAATCCCAAAAGGGTATGCAAGCATTTGAAAATTCCCAGTATGTCTTAACACCCCCCAAGTGTTGGGAGAGAAGCCATACCATATTTCCCGAGGTTGATTCTACTCACTCGGTCTAGTTTCTTACTCCAACCATGCATCATATGACTAAAAAATGGTTCCATGTTATGGGCAAAAAGAAAAAGTAATTGAATTTTTTATTCTACAGTGATTTTCTGAATTAAAAATCAATGTTTGTACTTCTATTTATAGTGTCATGCAAATCGAGGCAGAAAAACTGAGTTTAGAAGGCTGGATACGCAATTTGGAACAAAATTCACACATTTTAGCATAAACACACGCATGTGTTTTAGTACAAATGCAAACACATGTGCTTGCACCAAAGTGCATGTGTTTTGGGCTAAACGCCTGTGTTCAGCTGCCACGTGTCATGTGCCGAGCCATCCCATCGAAACGATTCATTCTGACCCGATCTGATTCTATTTTTGCTCAGTTTTTTACCCAAAATATTTTTCAATCAAACTTTTCAAATAAAATCATTTCCAAGAATAAGAAAATCAAGTAACAAAAATGAAAATCTTTTGAATTTTTATAAAAATTAAACAGAAGTTCAATGTACAAAACAAAATCAGAAATTGTTTTACAAAAGCCTACAATCAGGGCCTAAATATAGTCAAAGCATAGATCATGCATCATCCTCAGCCTCCTCCTTTACCTCTTCCTCCACAGGGTCAGCCTACACCCCACAATGTCTGATGCCCCTTGACTCTAGTTGGCTCCTCAGAATACTCAACTCCATAAGAATAGTGCTAAAGTTGAATATCATCCTCTGATGAGTATCGACACCCTGACCATGCATCTATCCTAGGACCTATAAAGAATAGGAAAATCAAGTCAGAAAGTCAAAGGCTATTAACAGAAGAAAAATGAAAAAAATAAGTGATTTAAATAAAACTCACCATATCAAGGAGATGAGCAAAATATACCCGAGGCTCTTCTGATGTATACTCATGGCCCACATGATGAACTCGACTGGCACCTAAGACATCGGTGTAAGCCATTGGATCAGTAATCTAGGAAAACACGTGCCAGGTCTGATTGGAACTAGATGGCATGCACGATGAGGAGGCACTCATGCCTGAGGGGTAAAACTATGGTGGCTCATGCCCTAATGACTACTCCCACCATAAGGATTCTTCCATAAACCAATAGCATTGCCCACTCTCTGAGTTTGACCCTAACCAACCAAAAATGGGGGCATCCCAACAATCAAACGGGATGCAATGAAATCTGGATATGAGGCATCCATAAGCAAATAGTCCTCTCGAGCTCCTCCCACTCTCTAGTAATTCTGAAAAGCACTCGACATTTTCTCACTCATCTACACCGGTAGGTCAGTGGGCATCACCCTCTCCTCAGTGGACTGAGCCATCACACACTCTCCAAGGAAGAACTCCATCAAATTAGAAGAGCCAATCAAAATCCACCTCTGAGTAAAGGTGCCACCAATAAAGTGGTGATCCTTACCATCTAGCTGAATCATATGAAAAGGTCTCCATTTGAACTAAAATCACCAAAAACAAAAGGCATGCTTCATAAATTCTTATGGAAAAAAAGGGTGAAGTTATCAAAACATACCCCACTCAGAGTGGCCAAAATGTGCCGATACTCAGCAAAAGTGAAACTATCCTGGTTCGGAAGCCAAGACTTTTTGAACCATATCATCCCTATCAGAAAGGAAAGCTGGTCTCGATGCATGATCCAGGGGACAATCATCCTGATATGGGTAAAGGAAAAAGCTACAAGAGAAAAGAACAATTAAGTAATATACCAAAAAATCAAGACAATAAAAAGGGGTAATACTTACCTCCCAAACAATAGCAGTCATGTTGATGGCTATTCTAGTAAGCCCAGACAAAATGCCCATATCTCTGTATGCAGTAGCTAGAGCGGCTCTAGCCCAGTCATACTCACTAAGCTCATCCAAATCCTCCAACGAAGCCAGGATCCCTAAATCATCCCAGCCAACTTCATTATACAGAAAGATGGTGGATAAGATGATCACCAGACAGACCCTAGAACATTGGTCAACAGAATATTACACTAAGCCCATCTAGGATAACATGTTCAGTAAATCAGTCCTGGGAAGCATCCTAGTGGAATTGCGCTCCAATGACTCCCTAAGCAAATGAGCCACATCATATTCATGTCATGTTAATGTATCAAAAATAACAAGCTTATACCTGAAGCACATACCTATTAAGAAAAACTACTCAAAGGGAGTCATAGTCATCTCCCTCACTGGCAAATGTAATATGTTGTTGGTCTGCCACCACCTCTCAGCAAGAGTGAAAATTAGGTTCCTATCAAGAGATCACTCTACATCCAAATTCAACCAACCAAAAAGGTTAGCTGGAGCAATGCGTCGAGCTATAGCCTCATGCCTGCGCAAGAAGGCTATCATGCTACCCAACTTCAATCTACCTCCTCTCTGGCTAAAAGTGTCATTCTATAGGTACATATTCGATATCAGCATTTTCTATTCACTTCTAACTTTACTTTGTTTTGTAGCAAAAAAATCGATACAGAACATTCAAGCTGAACATGAAATAAAGGGAGAAAATATATATCGAAGGAAAGATGTGCCAACTCACATAGTCCTAACGATTCTCTAGAAGGTCGACATTCATAGGTGTATATGGTTTATGTTAATCTATCAGCAAGTGATCAGTAGTGTCCCACTTTAACAGCAGCGGAATCGGGCAAGCTAGTAGACGAATCAGGCAAGTCACCAAATAACTCCTCTATAGTAAAACTACACTACGGATGATTCATAGTCTCACTGAATAGGGGAATGTGAAAATCTGGGATCTCCTCTCCTACTAAAGAAGCACTTAAGTGTACCGATAAATCTTCCTCCTCCTCGAAAGTGTCACCCGGTATCATCCAAGGCTTCTTACCGAATCAGAAAGGTAGAAAAAGATACTTTGAGAGAATAAGTGAGAAATGGAAGTTATGAGTACAAATGAAAATTCTCAAGCCCTTCTTATAAACAAAATTCTCAACCACCGCATTAAATGTGTTCACACTTATTAGTTATGTTTCTACAAATAAGACTGCTAAGAGGGGTAACTGTGAACCTTAATTTTTGCACCATTAAGTTTGGCTCATCATAACAATCCTAACGGTTTAAACCAATCCCAAATCAGACTTCAAATGGAACTAGAAAACCTAAAAAATTGAATCAAATCACACTAAACCAAACTAGAAATTTGGGCCCAAAAACCCAGGGTCACAAAACGCACGCGTCATAAGCAAACACAAAAATTTGAACCAAACGCATGCATTTTGCATAAGCGCATGCGTTTGTGGCAAGAATTCCTATAAATTCAGACTTTTCATAACAATTTGGATAGAATTTTTCCCAAGTTTTAAACGCACTCAAACCTAATTTCTAGCCTCCAAACACTTCTAAACCTCCAAAAAAAAACAATACAATTCTCCTTCAATCGATTTAAATCATTAGAATTTTACAACAGACATTCTGATTTTTATCAATTCAAGAGTTTAATCCTTTCAGTTTCAGTTTAGATAGACACATGTGCTCTCCAAACACAACAGAGACTCATTTCAATTTCATCAAGCCCTCTAACACACCGATTCCAAAACCCTGTAAACAAAATATGAATTGGGTATAGTATACTCCTCTGAAACTTTAAATTAATTTAAGCCCTTTAATCTAAACTAAGGCATGTTTTAACAAAACGAATCTTTTTTAAGCCCTTTAATCTAATTTAAGGCATGTTTTTATTGAAATATTACTTTTCATTTTAAAAAATGAATTATCTAAGCCCTAAAATGAACTTAGGTGACCAATAACAAGATCAAAATCTCATTTTATTAATCAAACTGAATTAGTTAATATCCTTTTGTTTCACAATTCTATTAAATAAAATTGGCTAGCTACTGAACATATAAACCACCCAATTATTATCAAAATAACCCCACCTTTTGCAAGAAGGGAGAATGGCGTGGGTTTGATTCTCATTCAAAGGGATACAACGACAAGCCATTTTATGGCTTTAACTCCAAAATCATATTTTCCTTTATTTTTCTTGTTCTTTCATTATTGTTGTTATGTTAGTTACTTTATCTTATTCATTGTTGTGATTGGCTATTTACAATTATTTTCAAATTATTTTTATTATGTTTATGGATTGTATTGGGGAAGGTGTACTCCTCCCAAATCTGTGGACTGGAAGGGAGATCCCCTGTTTAATTCCCTTTTGCAATTGTAATTTAATCCATCACTTTCTTTGGGGACGTGTGCCTTCCCTAGAACCTGAAGTGGGCTAGAGGAAGGACCTCTGATCTTCTTTCCATTTTAAAGCTTTATAGTTTGTCATGTGCATTATAGCTTGTTCATGCATCACTTTTGCCAGGCTTAATTGTTCATGCATCACGTAATATGCCATGCATACAAGAAAGCTCGATTTTAACCAAAATCATTTTGTTTTAAGCCAAAAGTTGTTATAAAAATGGTCAAAATTGTTTTTTATAAAAAAAAATACCATATCACGAATTCCCGAACCCCCTTTGGTTCGAGGGCATGCCTTTTCAAAAAATTAGGTAAAATCATTTTTCTAAAATGGAGTTTTACAAAAGGTTTCTTAATCACCTATGGAAAGGTTACTTTCTTAAAGATTAGGTGGCTACTCTGTACACTAAATACACCATGTGCACTCCAACAAACACATGTAGAGGCATAAATGTGAGATCCAGTTGCAATTTGTGACTCCATGCTCAATCCAACCCCTCGTGGTTGGTATCCACGAGCCATAAACTTGAAGGTGTGCTGTAAGATCCCATGAGCCGCTTAGATGGGGCCTCACAATCAAGGAGAACTAGAAGTTATAGGATTCCTTCCTTGTTTACCCAGGTTAATGAATTCTTTCTTGGAGAACATTTATCTTAATATATCACTAGGTATAGCCACCACTTGCCATATACCTTTGCATGGCTAGCAGAGGTATGTAAGTGGTAACAAATTGTATCTATTAATATATTAAATAACATGCCACCTTAAGTCAAAGGACTAAATGCAAAATTATGACCTATACGATTAAATATTGATTAATGTCACCTATTCAACTTACTCATCACATGAGAGTCCATATGTTATCATGACATCACATGTTTGTAGCATGAGACTCACTACCTTCATTACTATAAGTATCACATACTTACAGTAGCTGATAACAGCGGTGATGGTCTTTTGAATTATTGAAGTCCCAATCAATAATTCTACGACTATGAACACATTTTATAGTATCATGGCTAAAAGAATTTGTCACTCATATTCTTAAACTCTTTAAGAATAGATTTTCATACAAAATACTAATGGAACATATATAATTTATAGTAAATGTGGAAATAATTTAAATAAAATATATATTTTATTGCTATTGTGATTCACTTATTACATTTACAATAAGCTCTAGGGTATACAAGTCTAACAGATGGTCTCGCATAAGGGGTTGCTGAAGAAGTTAGAGCAATTGAACCATGTCGAGCTGGCCAAAAGCGCATTTTATTGATGCACCAAGTGTTGAATGGCATCGTAGGCCCATCCAATCTCATGCCCTCGATGACATGCTGAACCTCCAAGTTATGGGCCAACCTAGTAATGTAGGATCCCTCATATAAACTCCTTTTCTCATCCCACCGTGCCAAGTCATTCAGTGTTCAAAGTAGGGAGTAGGCGACGTGCACCATTTATTGTTCTTTATGTAATAGAGGAAGAATAAGTAACTGGTGGTAACATGGCCTCCCGACTGAGACCTAGGGTTGATAAAGTGAGCAAGGACATAATGCACATACCAGAATGTTGGATCCTTAAATTTTGAAGCTTTATTCACCCTTGTAGTCCACGACCCATTAGCATACTCTGACCATATAGTAGATGCAGAAGGGAGGTGAGGAGTAAATGTCACGTCGGTATTCCAGTACACATTGGTGAGGATCTCTTTGTGCTTATAAAGGCCAAATGCCATCGCCAAGTCCTTTATACCCAATTTATAATCCTAAAGACCTAGTCTGAATGTGATGTGTGTCTCATACTAGTTTGCTTGGCTTTAGGGCCAGTCGATTGTCCAGAGAAACTCTAATGTGAGTTTCTAGTATGCCTAATCCTTGATGGCATAGAGATTCTTCCATCTTGGTTGGTCAAACATGAAATTTAGGTCCTCACACTCCGGAATAGAGGCCAATGACTCACGGTCAAGTGTGTAACATAGGAAAAATAGTTTGTTGCCTAAAATCTTTAGCCTATCCCTCTTCCACTCCTCAAGAAATTACACACATGGATGGTTCAAAAAGTAGAATTGGCCAACAGGTTGTCCTCTCTATTGCCTAACAGGTGGTGGTAGTTATGGTGGCAGCCAATCCAATGTTTTCTTTTTCTACTTTCGTTTCTTGGGTGGTAAGGAAGAGGTCGGGCACTTGCCCACAGCTTTGGAGGAGGAGGATGATGCTGTTTGCTTCCTTGGTCCTTTGAGCTACAAAACAACACATAAACACCAAAGGTATAAAGCCAAGCAGGGTCGTTAATGGTTAGTTACAAAAACTTTTAGCATGGTATCGGCTAAATATAGACCGTTACCAACCTATAAAAACAAAAAATAAATAAATAATAGTAGACCAAGCAACCTACTCAAATCCCAACCCCCACACTAAAGTGTTGGCATATGCCAAGCATAAAAACACAAGAAAAAATTTGAGTGCATGGTGTGATGTGTTCATGCCAACAATTTCATAGTATAAGAGGGGGGTGTAGTTTTCTAAATAAATCAAGCATAAATTATTGGCATTTTTGTGCAAAAATTGCACCCCCCCCCCCCCCCCCAAACTCATTTAAACACAATATCAATCCTATGGAAAACACTACACCTAACACAAAAGCACAAAAAAGATGGCAACATAGGACTAAGTGCTCGTTGTGCCTTTCATACAATACAATCAAATCAAAGTGAGAGAGGATCATTCTTGAAGTAAAAAACAACACAAAATG
>CAOJBK013450392.1:0-17388 GCA_948294925.1 Codiaeum variegatum
TAGAGAGAGCCAAACATCAAAGCTCATCATGACCCTTAAATGCTCATCATTATCCTCGAGAGGCACCCTTCCATATGGCGAACAGGGTGAAGTCGCCATAATGGAGCCGTATCTAGAGAAGTGCAACAGTTCCATCCAAGCCAGCTGAAAGGCCAAAAGACAAGACATTGTAATGTCCCATTAGTGAGCCCATACCTCCATCAGCAAGCCCTTGCCCCCATCAGCGAGCCTATGCCTGCGTCATCTAGCCCTTGCCTCTGTCAGCGAGCCCATGCCTCCACCAGCGAATCTAAGGAATCCCAATAGAGAGCTTACAGCTCATCACTTAGCACTTTTTGAGCTGCAAAGCCTTCAAGTGCTACACTTTAAGAGGATAATTGATACTACTTAGCCTTGGCTTAGTTCAGCCCCAACAACACGATTGGACCCATACTAAATTTTGTAGCGCCTAGTCCTCACCGAACCCGAAGCTCATCACAAGCTTTGTCCGCTAGCGACCCTCGGGGTTCGGGATTTGACAGTAGACAGGTGTCACAAGCCCCACTAAGAGGTACACTACCAAAGTACCCAGATCTGACACGTGTCCCCTTCAACAGGATTTTTCACTCTATAAATACAGACATCAACAGCTTGAACAAGGTAATGAAAACCTTTCCTCTATAACTCTCAAACTACAAACTATTCCACTTGTGTTCCGACCTTTCACTGACTTGAGCATCGGAGGGTTATTGCCAGACACAACGTCCGACACCATTGACCAATCTCTTCTGTACAGATTTCATCCAGTTCAAACAGAACAGTTCCATCCCAGCGTGACAAAATCTAGCACGCATCATCCTAATACTAAAGCTAGGCTTCAAATATAATTAATTATTTACTCATTGTACATAAAGATATAATTTGATGGTATATAATATGCAACATAAATAGTAAATTCAAATTTGAAGTTTTCTCCTCTTGCTTAAAAAAGTCTCCTCAATACTAGTGTAAAATAGAAACTTCATCGATAATTTTTTTAAGTGATGACCATTTAATATATCATGAACTTTTGATCAACTTTCAATTATATTCTCAACTAAAATTACTTGTAAATCTATCATAATCTTTGTAGTTCAATTTCAAATCTACAAAATAGGAAATATGGCACATGTTGAAGCTAATTTAGGGGTGTACGTGGTGCGTTTTATCATGTGCCACATGTTCTATTGGGTAGATTTGAAAGTGAACTACAAAGGTTATGGTAGATTTGCAAGTAATTTTAGTTAAGAATATAATTGAAAATTGACCAAAAATTCATTGTATATTAAATGGTTTTACTTTTTTTTTTATATAAAAAATAATTATTTAATTCTTAAAATTTAGTCAAATTAATTAATTTGTCTCTCGATTTTAAAAAATCGCATATTTAGTATCTGAGGTTGGTTCCGTCTAATTTTTTGTCCTTCCATCAATTTATCCATGAAATGACAAAAAATGCACCTTGGTTATAATTAACATTTCTATCTCATATTATTTTTTCCTATAAAGATTGAATCATAAAATCAATGACATCATTCAAATATCCCAACTAGACTTACACACTTTTAGTAACCTTTTCATCTTTAAGGGTCCAAAATATTGTTAAATAAAAAAAACACAAAATGTAATCCAGACCTCCTTAAAGTGGACCGTACATAATCAAGAAGATCATGTCAGACGGAGGCATCATCCTGATGGACGTCGACGATAATGAATTCAACCATTCGACCAATCTCGATCAGCTCAAGAAGTACTTCATATAGTTTTCTTGTCACATGAGCATTCATCCAAGCATTATCACATTTCTTTAACAAGAACTACGTGGACCTGATTCTCCAAAAATTCTCATGTACTTCATTTTTTCAAAATCTTTTATAAGGAGATACGTAGGTAGTCTTCACAGGCACAATCCAAATCATTTAATAAAAATCATTGTTTCATTCTCATTTGGGCTCTTTAACATTGCATGCAAGAGTTAAAATGAAAATCACACACAAAAAAAGGAAAAGAATGAAACCCGCAAAGCTGAAAACCCAAACGTGCGGTTTAGGCAAAATTTAGGGTACAACTTGCTAGATTGAAAATCGAAAAGGCGGTCTAGGCAACATTAAAGGCAGCTCGCTAAGTTGAAAACTCAAAAAGGGCGGCTTAGGCAAAAGTAAGAGCTTAATAAAATAAAAAATATTCTATTGAGATCTTATTCATCTTTTTGAACATCCAAAACAAGATACTAGAGACAGAAAAGCAAAATCAATCAAAAATAAAAAATAAACAAAAGTCTTATTTTTATAATTCTAGACTTAGACTCAACCTCCAATCTTAGTCAGAAGAGCGAACCACTTTGCCTTCTCCTTTTGCCAAAAAGCTTCAGTCCACCACTCGAGATAATGTCTAGGCTTGTGATAGTCATCACCTGGGATCACCATTGCAATCATAAAGTCTCTGATCCAGTGAGAGAGAATAGCTCTAGCTACTCGATCATTCACCAAGGTCGCTTCAAACAGTGGGCCATCTAGGGGCATCTCAACCATTAAATGGGTTGCCACAATGTCTGGGTATAAAGCGTCCCCAAGTAAGTAGTCCTCCCGGGCCCTACTAACTCTTTAATAGATCTAAAAACCCCCAGACATCTTCTCCCTCATCTGCATGGGAGGATCGGTAAGTACAAGCCTCTCCAGAGTGGACTGAGCCATCACGAGCTCACCAAGGAAGAACTCCATCATTGTAGACAAGCCTATGAGGACCCACCTCTGAGTAAAAGTGATCCCAATGGATAGAGGGTCTACATCATCCAGCTGAACAAAAAGAAAAGGTCTCTAGATGACCTAAAAAGAGACAGAACAATGGTTAGAAATAAAAAAATTACAAAAAGAGTAAAGTTATCAGAATGTACCTCAGTCACTGTGGAAAGAGAAGTTGACCTGCTCTGAAAGCCATGACTCTCTACACCACATCCTACCCATCGGGAATGGAATTTGATCTCGAAGAGTGATCTTGGGAGAAATCTCCTGGATATGAGTGAAAACCCAAAGATGTAAGAAAATGAATAAGTTAGCAATTGGCAAAAATCAAAGCATTACAAAAATGGTAAGGGAAGCACTAACCTCCCAAACTATATCGGTTTTTAGGATAGCTGCTCCCTTAGCTACAGATAAAGGCCCATTCCTGATATACCGCAACCAGTACAACTCCTTCCCATTCATACTCACCAAGTGAGCCCAAGTCCTCCAATGAGTTCAAGATCCCTAAGTCAACCCATCCAGCCCCATTATATAGAAATATGGTGGATAGGATGATCAACAAACAGACTCTGGCACACTGATCAACAGAGTGCTGCACTAAGTCCACCTTGGACAGGAGATCAAGTAGGTCGGTCCTGGGAACCAACCTAGCAGAATTGCACTCTAACGGCTCCTCAAGCAGATTGGTCACCTCATGATCTGGCCGTGGAAATGTGTCGAAGAAGACAATCCTAATCCCAAAGCTCATGCCTGTCAGACATGCCCACTCGAATGGGGTCAAGGTCATCTTCCCCACTTAAAAATGTAATATGTTGGTAGTTTGCCACCACTTCTCAGTAAGTGCAAAAATCAGACCCCTATCAGGGGAGCGCTCTATATCAAGACTCATCCAGCCTGACAGATGATCCGAAGCAATGAGCTGAGCCATAGTCTCATGATCGCGCAGAAAAGTGATTACCCTAGCCAGTCTCAATCTACCACCTCTCTGGTCGAATATGGAACTCTATAAATACGAATTCAATCTCATTATTTTCTATTTTTATTTATTTTTAACTCTACTTTGTTTTTTAGCTTAAAAATAAATGAGTGAAAAAATAAATAGACGTGCCAAAAAAAACATATAAAAAATGCACAGAAAAATTCAAAATTGCACAGAAAAAAAAGAAGAAGAAAAAGAGAGAAAAATAAATACCAAAGGGATGACATGCCATATTGCATGCTCCTGGCGGTTCTGCAAAAGATCAACATTTGTGGGCGTGTTCGGTTTCTTACGAGCCATCAACAAATGATCAGTCATATCCCACTCGAGTAGAGAGATAAAACCTTCTGAATCTGGTTGATCGACAGTCAATTCGGTCAAGTCACCCAACAGCTCCTCCTCAGTCACACCTAACTCTAGATCATTAAAAGACAAGATAGCTTGTCCCTCTAGAGATGCGTTTAGCTGGTATCATCCAATAATTGCTTGCTGAAACAGAAAGGTGGAAGAAGAGAGATTTGAGAAGTGAAAATGAAAGTGTGAAAACAAATGAACTTCCAAGCCCTTTTTATAGGAAAAAAAATCTCAACCACCCCGTTTATTGCATTTAGACTTATCAATCACGTTTTCCACAAAATGAGACTACTAAGGGGGTAGTTGTGAACCATTATTTTTGCACCATTAAATCAGTCCCATTAATATGAGTCCGATGGTTCAAATCGAGCTTAAATCAAACTTCAAACAGACCCAGAAAACCCAAAAAATTGAATTGAATCAAACTGAACCAGACCCAAAAAACCGAGCCCAGTCACCAGCCCCAAAATGCACGTGTTTAAGCCAAACGTACGCATCTGAGCCCAAACGCATGCATTTGGTCCAAAACGCATGCTGATAACTAGCAAATTATACATTAATTTTGAAGGGCGAATACAGAGTCGCGTAGCGGAAGCATATAAAATTTTCCAGAGTGCTACCACGTTTAAAGAGCAAAATCACACTCTTCAAGATGAAAAGGCCCAACTCTAGAAAGAAATTCGCACTTCTCAGAAGATTTGTAAATCTATATACTGAAGGGATCTAATAGGCTATTCAAGACATCTTCATCTCTTCATGGCTCATAAAGTACATCAAGAAGAGAGAAGTATTGTGTGTTGTCCTTCACCACAACAAGACTATTGAAGAAGGGGAAGCAAAGTTCCTGGAGTCAATCGGTTCTTTCACGACTCTCAAAGCCAAAAAGGTGAAAGTTTCTGCCCTTGAAGAGTATCTGAGTGGGCTTGCTCATCCTCCTTCTCCTGTCTTCGAAGCCAAGAATGATAAAGATGTTCCCAGTCCTCTTAACGAAGGCTTGAGTGTCGATATGGGTACAGATCTCGAAGAGGTAACTAGCAATCCCCAGTGAGCTATCTCTTGTATTCTTCTGATGTAATCTTTTGTACATTTTTGTATTTTTTTTAGATGTTCTTGTAAATATGTACTTAGTATTTTTGTTCAATGTAATTTTTCATAAATTAATGGAATACAAAGTCTTTTTATTCATTTTTCCTTCAAGTTCTTGTAATGCTTGCTCTTCGAGGGTTATCTTAATCTGTTGTTCATATGTTCTCTACATTATTCCATTCCTTTTACAAGATTTATGGTTCCTTCATCTTCGTTCACTCTTTAATCGAAGCTAGGTGCTCTGTTCAAGGAACACTTCTTTTCTTTTAGACAACTTTCAAGGTCTTTGAAGGGTCCTGTGTTCACTTTCACCTAAGTTTTTAGTGCTCTAGGATTGTTTTACTTCCTTTTTTTAGCACACTTCTGCCCTTCGAAGTTAGTTTGTGTGTTCTTCTCTTAAGTATCTCACTTGGAAAGACCTTAGTCTGCAAAGTAGATACTATCTCCTTCATCAAGCATATGTTTGCCTCCCTGGGAAGGACTTTTGCATGTCAAACAGGTCTTATGTCCTACATCAATGATGTTTTTACCTCCCTAGGAAGGACTTTTTCCTGTCAAGTAGGTCTTATATCCTTCATTAAGGATGTATTTGCCTCCCTAGGAAGGACTTTTACCGACCAAGCAGGTCTTATATCCTTCATCAAGGATGTATTTGCCTCCATGGGAAAGACTTTTGTCTATCAAGCATGTCTTATATCCTTCATCAAGGAAGTATTTTCCTCCCTGGGAAGGACTTTTATATGTCAAGCAGGTCTTATGAAAGTTATCACACATATAAGATGGACTCAAAAGGTTGTATTTCATTAATTTCATTTACTGATAATACATTTTTAAGTATTGTACATTCCATGTATGCAGTAAATCTATACCTTATAGAGTCTGCAGCTTGTAAGTGCCAGGTCCTCTAACTTATTGGACTTTGAAGGGACCCTCCCATGTTGGGTCTAATTTGCCTACTCCTTCTCTTTGATTGGTTGCTTTGAGGCTTCTTATAACTAAGCTCCCTACATCAAACCTCCTACTTTTTACTTTCATGTTGAAGTAGTTGGCTACCCTATTCTCATAAGCTGTTGTCCTAATTATAATCTCCTATCTCAGCTCATCTAACAAATCTAGAATGATCCTTCGTAACATGTTGTTCTCTTCATCGTCTTAATAAAGGTTTCTTCCACTTAGAAACCCTATATCTATGGGGATCACTGCCTCAGTACCGAAGGTTAAAGCAAAGGGAGTTTCTCTTATCGATTCTCTTAGGGTAGTCAGATATATCCAAAGAACCAGATGAAGCTCTTCAACTTAATCTTTCCCATATGCTTCCAGCCTTCATTTGATTGCTTAAAAGATGGTTCTATTGGTCACTTCTATTTGCCCATTTATTTGAGGATGAGCTACGAAGGAGAAGTGTTACTTGATGTTCATCCTTTCATAGAAACTCCTTATCTTCACATTGTCAAACTGCTTACCATTATCACTGATTAACTGGTAGGGAATTCCAAACCTACAGAGGATATTCTTCCATATGAACTTAATTATGTTATTAGCTGTGATGGTCGCTAGAGGCTCAGCTTTGACCCATTTTATGAAGTATTCAACTGTTACCACTAGGAACTTCTTTTGCCGTAGTGCCATTGGAATGGGCCAACAATGTCTATCCCTCATTTGGTGAAGGGCTAGGAGTTGTATATAGGGACTTGTTCGGTTACTAGGGCTTTCACCAAATTCACAAACTTCTAACACAAGGGGCATTTCTTCACTAAGGATCTTTCATCCATCTTCATTGTCGTCCAGTAGTAGCCTTGTCGGAGAGCTTTAGCTGCCAATGCTTTTCCTCATATGTAGATCCCACATGACCGTTCATGGATCTCTTGAAGGACATATTGTGCTTAACTCGACCTTAGACATTTTAGCTATGGAAAGGAATACACCCTCTTGTATAAACCATTATTGTGAATGGAGAAATAAGCGGTGTGCCTCTTAACTTGTTTTGCTTCTTTTGGGTCTTGTGGTAACTCTCTTTTTTCTAAGTAAGCTTTGATTGGATCAATCTAGCACTGCTCTTCTACTTCGATCTCTAGTACCTCCTCCCCTTCAACTATGTTGCGGTTTGTTAGGGACCCTATGAAAACCTTGTCTGGGTATCCCGATGGGTGGGCTACTGCTAGTTTGCTCAGGCTGTTCGCTCGGCAATTTTAAAGCCTTGGGACTTTTCTAAATTCTACCTTCACTCCTTTCTCTTTCATCTTCTCAATCTACCTTTTAAATACCATCAGATACTTTGCCATTTCTTCTTTTCTCACTTCGAATATTCCATCCACATGCCCCAACACCAATTGTGAATCACTGCAAATGCACAATTCTTCCACTGTAAGAAAGTCATCCAATTTAAGCCCTTGTACTAAGGCTTCATATTTGGTTGTATTGTTGGTTGTCGGGAAGTCCAATTTTAGGGCATATTCCAATAGAACTCTTGTTTCACTTCATAGGACAATCCTGATCTTGCTAGCATTCTGAGCACTTGCTCCATCAATATAGTGCTCCTAGACAACTGCTAAGTCTATTTTCTCCCTCCTGATTTGACTTGTGGCCTCCACTTTGCTTTCCTCTGGGAATGAACATTCTAAAATGAAATCAGCCAGCACCTACTCGAGGACAATACTGTAGGGTGTATTTTCCAAGCTCTAAGGACCAGCATAACATACTTTAAGAGGTTTCTCACTTATGAAGGGTTTTCAACAGGGGTTTATTTGTCACCACTACCCCTTGATGAGCTTGGAGATAGACCTTAAATTTCTACATGACAAGAGGAGAGAGTAAGCCAAAATTTCAATAGGAGAATAATTGAGTTTGGGCCCTTATAGGACTTTACTGAAATAGTATATTGGCTTTTATATCTCCCCATCTTTTCTAACTAACACTGCTCTAACTGCATATGGCGAAGCCAAAAGGTAAATGAGTACTTCCTCTCCTGGCAACAGCCTAATCAACACTTTCTCTGATCTTAAGTAAGCTTTAAGTTCTTCAAAGGCCTTTTAACAATTTTTGGGCCACTAAAAGGTTGCATTCTTCCTTAATATTCTGAAGAATGGTAGGTACTTCTCTGCCGCTTTCAATATGAACCTATTAAGAGCTACTAACCTCCCAATCAACTTTAGGACTTCCTTCACATTTTTTGGGGTAGGCATTTCTAAGATGGCTTGCATTTTTTCTGGATTAGGCTCTATTCCCCTCTCGATTACTTGATAACCCAAGAACTTACTTCCCTGAATGAAGAAGGTACACTTTTCCTAGTTGAACTTCATTCCACATTGGTCCATCACCCTAAATATTTTCCCCAAATCTTTGATGTGCTCTTCGAAGCTTCTAGTCTTCTTTATCATGTCATCCACATAGGCTTCCAAGTTCTACTCTAATTGATCTCTGATGATCCTACTGACCAATCTTTGATAAGTCGCACCCGCATTTTTTAGTCCAAAGAGCATGGACGTATAGCAGTAGGTGCCCTTTTCGGTAATGAAGGTTTTTTCCTCCTCATCTTCAGGATCCATTCTGATATGGTGATAGCCTTGCTTAGTATTAAGGGAGGAGAGATACTTGTATCTGGAAGTTGAGTCTACTAGCATGTCGATCATTGGGAGTGGATAAGAGCCTTTCAGACAAGCTTTATTGAGGTCAGTAAAGTTTACACACATCCGATAACTCCCATCTGCTTTCTTTACCAAGACCACATTAACTAGCCATTTTGGGTACTGCACTCCTTTGATGAATCCAACATCCATCAATTTTCTTAGTTGTTCATCAATCACCACTTGTCTCTTCATCCCAAAGTAACTCTTTTTCTGTTTGATTAGTCTTGAGGATGGGTCTACATTCAGCTTGTGGGTCATCACATCCAGACTTATCCTAGGCATCTTAGAGGAACCCAATGCGAAGGTCCCTTTATGACTCATTAGGAACTCTTTAGCTTCTACTTTCTTTACTAACTCTTCATTAACTTTTAAGCATCTTTCAAATCTTCCTTCTTCTATAGGGAATGATTCTAGCTTTCCCGTCAGCTAGGCTCTTTGGCCTTCATCTATCTTTACTTCTTCTTGTACCATACATACTTCTTCTATTTGGATGTGTATCACACTCTTCCTCTTCCGAGTTTCTTGCATGTGGGTGATATATACACAAAGTTCGGTTCCATCTGGTAAAGGAACTTTCACTCTGCCTTTTCAGAAACTAGTGTCTGCATCCAAGTCATGGAGTAATGGCCTGTCCATTAACACATTATAAGCCATATGTATCTTTACTATTACGAAGAGGGCCATCACTGTCACACTCTTCAAAGATTTCCTTATTATAAAGGGAAATCTGATGTATCATTCTGCATGTATTTCATTATTGTCTAATGTTTTAACCGGGTTTTTCAACTCTTTCAGCTCGCAATCTTTTATTGCCATCTTCTGGTATGCCTTGAAGGATAATAGGTTGGTTGAGCTCCCATTATCCACCAAGATTCTTTGTGCATTATAGTTGGTGATAATTGCTTTGATGACAGTTAAGTGAGCTCTTCTTTGTGCTTCTATCCCTTCCTCATCAGCTCATTGCTTCTGGCCATTATAGAACACAAACTCCGGTGTTTCTTTACTTCAAGCAATTGCCTTGCCCTTGTTGTTACTCCCTACGTCTTCTTGTGGCCCTCCAGTGAGACAATCGATATCTCTCGCAGTTTCATCATTTACCACTAACGACTTAGGGTCCTTGTCATCCATCATAAACCTCTTCAAATAACCCTGCTTGATGAGTCATTCTATTTCCTCCATCAAGTGCCTACATGTGTCATGGTGTGATCATGAGTACTGTGGAATTTGCAAAAATTTGACTTGTCTCCCTTGTCGGAATCTCTTCTTATTGGTTTAGGCCTCTACCATATGGCTTGATCTTGAAATGCAGTAAAGACAACTTCATGCCTTGCATTCAAGGGGATGAGCTTTATTACATCAAAGGCACTCCTAGCAAGTTCCTTTTTCCTTTTCCTTCTGCTGTGGAGTTATTGTCTTGGAGCTAATCATCCCCCCAACTTCCTTCTTCTTTCTTATCTTTGAAGGGACATCTTCCTCTTCTCCCTTTCTTTTTTTGAGCGAATTGGTTCACTCGAAAGGTATCATCTTGCCTAATGTACTTTTGAGGTATGATCACGGCCGCCTCAAGGCTACTCGGTGAGTCTCTAGAAAACTTCTTAAAAAATATGTGGGTGTGGTGTACTTTTTTAAGGCTTCTACCACCCTTGATTGATCTAAACGAGTTACCTTTAAGGCTTCTGCATTGAATCTGGCTAGGAAATCCATCAATGACTCATCTTGGCCTTGTTTTACGAGCTATAAGGCCTGGGTTTGCATTTCAATGGGAATGCTAGCTGCAAATTTCTTCATGAAGCTTTCTACCAGTTATTGAAAGTTCTATATACTTTCTTCTTTTAGGTTGACATACCACTTAGTGGCTGTCCCATCCAAGGACCCCCTAAAAGCTCGACAAAGCACCTCGTTATCTCTTGTCTGTAACTCGAACTCATGCTTGTAATTTAGAATGTGGGCTCTCAGATCCATGGACTTGTTAATGATATTGAGGGCCTTGAATTTACTAGGAATTTGATACTCTGCCACCCCTCTAATGAATGAAGATTTTAGCTCGAGAGTTAACTCTTTACCTCCAGACTTCTATTTCCCTCCTAATTCCTTCATACATTGCTTCACCATCTCCCTCATATCTCGAGAGTTATGGCTTGTGACCTTATGTTCCCTTTTTTTCCTCCTTCAAGATCTAGATATATGATAGGTCCTTCTCCTACTATGTTCTCTTCTAGAGCGAAGCACACTTCCCCTTTTCTCTTCCCCCCTTTCGGCCTAGATTTAATGGAATTTGTCGAGCTTCCTTCGCCTCCTTCCATATCTCTCCCTCCTTCCTCTTATGCCTCCTTTCACCTTCACCTTCCTTCCCATATGGGTCTACGTGATTTCCTCCTACAACCCCTATTTGAGATCTTAGCCTGCTCATTGACACTTGAGGCCTGTCTCCATTTTCTCCTTTGCAGGTTTGGAACAACGTGGTTCTGACTATACTAGTTGGACTGGTCGATGCATTTTCATTAGTGCACTGCCCCATAAGGCTCTGGCTTTGTAGGAGCTACATTAGAGGGGTTAGTGCACCTAAAACATTTTGTAGTTCTAGCGAAAGGTTCGGTGATGCACTAGTTGACGCTTGAGGTGGAGGTGTGATAAAGGTTGTGTTGACTTGGGAGTTTCTTAGGAAATCGACTATAGTTTGAAAGGACATGGCTAGATCAAGGGTTGGGGTGGTTGAAGTGTTTGTAGATTTCATGAGTGCCATTTCCAGTAGGATGGCTAGGTGAAACATCAGTGGTATTGTTTCTGTTATCTTGAGGGTCGTTCATGCTTAAAATTTCTAAAAAGTGCAAGCTTTTAAAGAAGAAAGGAAATTTAGTGTGATTATCCTCAAAGAGAAAAGAGAAAATAGTTGTTTGAGATAATGAAAGACTATTTACTTGATTTTCCACATACGGCGCCAATTTGATAGGCCAATGACCTAACAACTTCTGATCTCCTTTGCTATGGATTAGATTGGATTTTCCTTGGACTATATGACCCTACACAGATGAGGAAACGTGAGCTTAGAGGGCTAGTCCTTGAGCCTGACAAAAACCTTTTGACGCCTAAGTCAGTAATGGTTTTTGCAATGTCTTAGGCTTTTGGGAGCCCTTAAAATAGGTTAGAGTTTCTAGGAATAGTAGAACACACCTTGAAATATGTGCCAATATGAGGTATTTATAGTATTTGTGAGATTTTCAAGATGAATACTTGTCGTGCTGAGAGTGGGCCACGTGTAGACTCCTGATGGACCAATTAAGGTGGTCACTAAGTGAGGATTTAACATGTGTTCTTAGGAATATTTTTTCTATATATACACTGTGTGTCCCATTAATTGGAGTCTCTTCGGTACACTTTGTGTCGAAGCCTTCTATTTGGGATGCTAGGCTTCGGTCTATCCTGTTTCAGGCCATTGAAGGGCCGCTTTATGAAAGCTTATGAGTTTTGGGCTTTTATGCTCCAATTCTGACTTATATCAATTCCTTTGTTTTTTTCTTAAGAAAAGAGATCAATAGTTTATCATTTTTTTTAATAAAATCATACACTAATGGCAAATTTTCATTATTGGTGTAATAAATCAGCTTTATAAATGAAAGAATCATTAATCTTTAATCACTTTTCGGTTAAAGGCTTATTAATGAAAAAAAATTTCATAGGATGCATGAGATGAAGTTGGTGCACACCTAAGAGGAAGATTAATTATTAATTAGGTTTTTACAGTAGTTCTGATTGAATAGGAGAGGAGGGGGATGTAAAAGAGAAGAGTGGTAGATTTTTTAAAACTATTTTCAATTTGATATATCTCCATATATCATGATCAGTTTTTATTCAATATTTGTTTAAGATGTTTAACTGAAATATACAGAGCCTATTTTTCTGAGAAATAATATTTTACAAAACTTCAAAACTATTATTTATACAGAATTTATACAAAACTTTAAAATTATTATTATTTTTTTGAAATACAAAATTCCCATAGTATTGTGTAACTCTATTTTTTACAACAGAACAATTCAAAACATGTTATATTTTACATTTTCAACTAGTAAATGGCAGTCATGTTGGGGTAATATAATGCAAATGGTTGCAAACTAAGGCGAGCTTTATTTTGTTTAAACAAATTATAAATAAAAATATCCAAAGCCCAAGGTCTCTTTGACGTTCCTTTATTTGCTTGTCCACGTTTAAACACATTATCACGATATATTCTAGCATTTTCAGCAGTTCCCAAATAATTTCCAACATCACGAGGCCACCCAGTTTCACTAACAACAATCCTTAGATCAAACACTCCAAGTTTTTCCATTGCAGAATAAAAAGCATCCACCAAATGATCAAGTATATTTGTATATCCAAATTTTCCGTCTTGAACTTCAACAATGGCTGACAACTTTTGCTGGTGGCAAGTCGTTTGCGAGCCTGGAATGTGTCACTCCAATTTCAGCTCCTGCATATAGCGCCAAATGATTATAATCTGAGTAATAGACTTGTTTTCAATCTTATCACATCAAAAAAGAAAAATATTTTAAAGTTGCTTTTAAAAAAATAATTGAATTAAATATATTTAAGGTGGTTTTATAAGCATTAGCAAGATAACACGACATACCGGCAAAAATGTGAAACTCATGAAGAAGGAAAGGAATCAAAATTGTATATAAGAGTGAAGAAAACATATTTGAAATATGATTATTTTGTTAATACTTTTAATAGATATTGAATTGCTTCTTGTTCTTTTATTTTTTAAAGACTATACACACCAAAAAAAAATTCAGTACAACTCCTTAAATAAGCAAGAAGAGTACCTCAAAACATTACACAATTGTATTTCCTTTCTTAGTCAAAAAATAAGCTTAGCCATGAAAGAAAATGCAAGAAATTCTTTAATGGATGAGCATGAAAGTATCTACTACTCACAATTAATTTATATCTAATTAAAATATAGTATAATTTTCAGCCTTAAATCTCACCCAAATAAAGGATAATCATCAAATTTTTTAATTATAAGAAAAAGGCTAATATTAGAATAATTTCTTTTTATCATTTCATTCTTTTATGGATAATAATAATAATAATAATACGAAAGCATTTGATACGTCGCAATAAAATATAATAATACAATCTGTTAGCATATTGGCAAAATATAATCCACAATAGCTATTAATTTTTTCAATTGTATTTGAAGTAAAAGGGGAATGAGAAAGTGATTTGTATTCGGTGTAGGTATTGGGATGCTGACGGAGAATCTCTTAATAAATAGGTCCATTAAGTTTCAAAATGAGTCTAATTTTTTTCTGGTAGACTATCGTACCACTTTACTGTTGCCCCTCCCAGCGTGCTACGAAATGCTCTGCACAATGCTTCTTCTTTGGTAGTTTGTAACTTCACAAGGTGTTTGTACTTCAAGACATGTGCTTTTGGATCCTGGTTGCTATCGTACTTTGTCTTCTACAGTTGTTTAAACTTTTCAGGCATTTGGAACTAGTCAATCCTTCTGCTGAATGGGGATCTCAAGTTGAGGGTGAAGTTTCTTCTGTAGTCAAGCTTCGCTCCTACCATCTCTTCAACGTATCTCCTCATCTCTTCTCTCAACACAGCCCTCAAACTATGATGGCTTGAGGCTTTCTGATCATCTGCCCCCCTTTTGCTCTCATGTCTATGAGAATGTCTTCTCCTACTCTTCGAACCCACTGTGGGATCGACTCCTTCGATCATCTTCTCCCCTACTCCGCCTGGTTTTGCTGGCTGCGAGCCTATCTCCCGCTCCCTCCCTATCTTCATCTCTGAACCTTCGGCTTCCTTCTCCCACTCCCTCCTCTCTGGCCAACACTTCTAGCACGGATCTAATCCTACCTCTTCCTTCTGTAGGTCTAGCTAGTAGCACTCTCTCTGCTTTTATACCGGGGGGGGGGGGTGTTGAAGTTCAACCTTCTGCTCACTGTAAAAGGGTCATTGCCAGCTTAGGCTTATGTGTTTGATGTTGGAGTTGGTTGGAGCTATGGGGGTAATGAGACGAGGCTAGTGACCAGGCTTTGTAAAGTAACCACTAGATCTGAGGTTGTAAGGGGTGGTGTAGGCTGTGAGGCTGGAGTTGAGGAGTTATGCACTTGCACCATAAGGCCTTGAAGAGTTGGTAGAGAGATGACCAAATTGGTCCTAGTAGCTGTAGGGACCTGGGTATTTACAAGAGTGGTTGTTATTGGCGTTGCATTGGTCGATGGAGGACTATCCTCAATATTGTGAGTTTCATCGTGGGTAAATTTCATTTTCTGAGCTATTTTTTACAGATTTTTGAAGAGAAATGGGGAAGAAACTCAACGTTTCCCACATATGAGACCAAATGATGCATTGAGCAATTCCACAGTGTCTAGTTTGAACTCCTCTAGTTGGGTTAGGTTAACCTACAAGGACAAAGGAATAGTCAGGGGCGGTCAGATGGGTGTCCGGCGTAAACCCTCAAATGGTCAAGTCAGTTGCTGAATAGGAGTTGTGAGAAAGCTTTCAAAAATGGAGTGTGTAGCTTTTAATGTGTGTGTGAAGTCGTACCTAAATGAAGCGCTTTAAGAGGTATTTATAAGGCAGAGCCCCTGTAACTTGGACACATGTCCACTTTAGATAGGCTGCATATACCGTGATAAGACCGTGACATGATCGGAGAGCTGCTGACTAATGTAGTCAGTCTGTCTCTGTCAGAGGCCAGACTTCAAAGGCTAATGGATCAAATCTCTAAAGGTTTAGAGAGTTCGAAGAGTGACTGACATACTCGTTGGACTCAATATAACCACAAATCCTTGGTTGTTCTCGAACCATACTAGTACAGATTTCCAAACCTCTAGTTGGCACCGAATCATACTGATGTAGAGCCGTATTACACAAAAAAAATTTCAGTACAACTCATCATATAAGCAAGAAGAGCACCTCAAAACAGTACACACCAGGTCCAACAATTGTATTTGCTTTCTTAGTAAAAAAATAAGCTTAGCCGTGAAACAAAATGCTAGAAATTCTTTAATGGATGAGCATGAAAGTATCTACTACTCACAATTAATTTATATCTAATTAAAATATAGTATAATTTTCAGCCTTAAATCTCACCCGCATAAAGGATAATCATCAAAATTTCTAATTATAAGAAAAAGGCTAATATTAGATTAATTTCTTTTACCATTTCATTCTTTTATGGAAAATAATAATAATAATAATACAAACGCATTTGATACTTGGCAATAAAATATAATAATACAATTTTATTAGCATATTGACAAAATTTATGTCCAATTTTATTAGAGTCGGTTGCTGTTTTCAATTTTAATTAAAAAAAGTAATTTTTATATGTTTTGAATGAAATTTAAGTTTTTATTCAACTCTACAATTACTTTTAATGAGTAATAAATTAATTATTTATTTTAACTACACTAACTATATATATTAATTCTTAATTTTTTTTTATGATCATTAATTTTTAAGTTCTTAATTAACACTAACTACTTGTAAAGTTTTGCATTTATCTTTTACTAGTTTAATATTTTATGATTTTCATTTCATTCCTCTAAATAAAGATCTATTGTTAGCATTGAGAAGAGAATAGGAAAAAGTTGAGTTAGTTATTTATTGAGTAGTTTTCTAGTGATAAAATTTAAACATATTTCTAACTCAAAACAGAAGTAATTTTACTATACTAAAAATTATTTGACTATCGTTGTATTCTGAAAAACAAATATCAAATTATTCTTTAGTACCATAATAATTAAGAGACAAATCTGTTTTAAGAAAATTGTATGAAACACATACCTCGTTATATTACTTTATTACGAATTATTATTATTAATTCAATTCATACCTTTGTTTATATGTTATATTTTTTTCATATATTTAATTTATATATAATCTAGACTATATATTATATTATATTATTATTCATAGTAATAATTTATCCTAATATAAAATATAATTTTATTATTTTATATTTACATTAGTTTATATATAAATATTATTGTTTCGTGCTAACAAATGGCTATTTATTTTTGCAATAGTATTTAAAAATTAAAAGGGGAATGGAAAAGGGATTTGTGCAGAAAATAGTAATTAGTGGATGGAGTGTTTGATTTGATTAGAGGGATAAACTTTCTAGTTCATTCAGAAACAATATCTAATGGATTTTTCCGTTTTTACATTAAATAAGAGATAAAAATTTTGAATTGTTATTGCATAGTCAGAACCCATGTTGCATAGTCTTAAATTTTCATGAGTTTATAGACTGACATGTAGTATTAAATTTCCATGTATTAAGTCCAAAATCTAACAATATTTTAACTTGATAAAAAAATCACAATATTCATAATCTCAAAATTTAAGTACATACAACCTCACAATTAAAACAAATAAAGATGAGTTTGTGTTCATAACGATCATTTCATCACAGAAAGACCAATGTGACACTAAATATAGTCTTTGGACTAAAAATCAGCGCACGATAATCAATCAAGTGCAATGATCGAGCATTAACAATTATATCCACTCAAATCTTAACTTTCATTTGGTCTGACTTAACATTCATAACGGGTAC
>CAOJBK013450471.1:0-12992 GCA_948294925.1 Codiaeum variegatum
AGATGGATATGAAGATTGTAGTAGCTAAATAACTCACTAGGCCAAAAATAGTTCAGACAATAGACTGAGGCTCATCTTCTAAGTAATTTATGAGTAAAGTATCCAGTAGTCAAAGAAAGATAATAAAGAATCTCCAGAAGCTCTCAGAGTAGATATTCTCAGTCGAGTTCATCTTTGAAGATGAGAGCAAAGATCTTATCATTATTCTGGAATTCAATTATTTGGGACCAGTAAGCAGAAAGCTCCATGATGAGCCAACCAAAGTTTAAGATCCCTTAAAGGAGATGAATTTAGGGACAGAGGCCGATCCATGACCAATCTATATGAGTACAAAGCTATCTTCGAAGTTTTAATTGAAGCTGGAGGTTCTCTTAAAAAGAGTATAGGGATTGCTTTGCTTGGACTTATGATGAAATTCTTAGGTTGGTGAGAGAATTGGTAGAGCACAGATCACCCACAAAGCATGGCTTTAAGCCATTCAAGCAACCCATGAAGATAATGTCTCCTGAATTAGAGGAATTAATCAAGCAAGAAATTGAGAGGTTGCTCAAAGTAGGGTTCATACGACCTGTAGTGTACTCAGAATGTCTTTCGAACATTGTCCTAGAGATTAAGAAGAATGGGAAACTGAGCATATGTGTTGACTTCAGAAATTTAAATTTCAAAACTCTTAAAGACAAGTACCCTATGCCCATTTTTGATATATTGATTGATTCGTTAGCAGGGAATTCTATTCTCAGTTTCATGGATGGACATTAGAGTTACAATCATATCAAAATCATTGAAGATGATGTGAGCAAGACAACTTTTAGATGTCTCAGACCGATCGATGCATAAGAGTGGGTAGTGAAGACTTTCGGTTTAAAAAATGCTAGGGCCATATATCAAAAGGCAATGAATGCAATCGTTCATGATTTCTTAGAAAAATTTATGGAGGTATATATTGATGATGTGATGGTCAGATGTTAACAGGAAGAACAAAAATTAGTTGACAAAAAGCAATCTTTTGAAAGGACGAGACAGTATTAGCTAAAAATGAATCCTTTGAAGTGTGCTTTTGGGGTGTCTGCTGGCAATTTCTTGGGTTTCTTGGCACATCAAAGAGGTGTGGAGATTGGTAAAAACAAAGTCAAAGTGATCTTGGAAGCACCTCCCCAAAGTAACAAGAAGCAACTTCAGAGATTGATAGGGAAAATTAACTTTTGAGAAGATTCAATGCCAATGTAGCTTGCAAACTTCAGCATTGGAGGTCATTGCTAAAGGGAAATAATGAATTCACCTGGGCCGAGGAACATCAAGCGGTGTTCGATGAGATCAAAGCATACCTCACTAAACTACTAGTCATGACTCCTCCCAAACCTAGAGAACCCCTAATCCAATATGTATCGACTTCAGATGATATAATCTGAAGCATGTTGGCCCAAGACCAAGGAGGATATGAGAGAGCCATCTACTACCTTAGTAGAAGTTTAACTGATGTGGAGACAAGGTATACCCCTATCAAGAAACTTGAGCTAGCTTTGTACTTCTCTTGTACCAAACTCAAGTATTACACGCTCTCAGTTATTGTTTTGGTGGTCAAATGAACCGATGTAATGAAGTATATCCTATCAAGATCTTACCTAAGGAATCGGATCAGGAAGTGGGCTATGAGATTATCAGAGCTTCATCTTCAGTATGTCCCTTCCCAAGCAGTTAAAGGTCAGGCCCTAGCCAATTTCCTTGCTCACTGCCCTAAGAAAGAGTTTGAGGAAGTGAATTTCATCTCTGAATTGTCATCTTAGGAATTGTGGTTTGATGGTTCAAAAACATTGGTATTAGCAGGGGTAGGAATCATTCTAACTTCTCCAAAAGGCATCAACCAAGCCGAATATGAATACTTAATCTTCGAGTTAGAAGTACTGGCTGAACTAGGGGCATGATCAGTAGATATTAGGGGGGACTCATTGCTTGCGATCAACCAACTCACTGGGGAACATACGTGTGAGGCAAGTGTCCTTCAACCTTATTATAATAAAGCTATGCATCTCCTGGAAGCTTTTGAACACTTTTCCCTAGAATATTCTACACGAGCCTCCAATAAAGAAGCAAACAAGCTCATCTAAAGGGAATCAGGCTATCTTTAATGGTTTGGAGAAATCACACTGGAATATTGATCGATCTCTATACTGTTTTCAAAGGGCATCGGCCATCTCCAAGAGTAGATTAAAAAGCACCCAGGGGTCTTTATGATTGATGTAACTCAATATTGGAGGAAACCTATAGTTGAATTCTTGCTAGATCCATCTATAGAAGCTAATAATAAAATAAGAATCTTAACCCCCAACTTTTGGCAGAAGAAAGGAATCTTATACACAAGATATAAAGATCAACTAACGATATGTCTCTGCCCTAAAGACGTGATGTTGGCCATAGTCGAGGTGCATAAAGGACCCGTTGGGCCCATCAAGCTGGTAAGTTAATGAGACAGCTCCTACATCAGCAGAGCTAGTGGTGGCTTAAAATGGAGAAAGACTATATGGACTATGCCAAAGGTGTTGAAGCTTGTTAGAGGCATGGTTCTATCCAAATATCACTGGTAGAGGAACTCAATTCCATCATCAAGCTTTGGCCTTTTAGAGGATGGGCAATGGATGTTATAGGAAATTTTAATCCCCTATATTCTCAAAACCATTGCTTTATTTTGGCGCCCACAGATTACTTCACAAAATGGTTGGAGGTGAACCCATTGAAAAGTGTGATTCAAAAGGCTATGATCGACTTCATTAAAGAGCACATCATCTTTTGCTCCTGCTTGCCCCAAACAATCACAACAGACCAAGCGACAATGTTCACAGGGCAAGCGGTGAGAGAACTTTTTAATGAGTATGGGATCAAGTTCCTCCACTTGACTCCTTACTATTCTCAAGCCAACGGGTAAGCGGAGGCTACCAATAAGATAATCAAGGGAATAATTTAGAAGATGGTATACAACAATCCTTAGAAATGACATGAGCTATTAGGAGAGGTACTATGGGCCATCTACACTAGTGTTAAAACAACCACAGGGGTTACCCGTTCTAAGCTCACCTACGGGATGGAAGCCATGATCCCAGCAGAACTAGTAGTGAAGTTTGCTAGGAGAAGGTACCAGTATTGATTATCCCAATTCGAGTATGAAGAAGCCATTTATAGGGAATTAGATGACTTGATTGAGTCAAAAGTGGCCGTCTTGGAAAGAATGCAAGTGCAGAAAAGAAGAGTAGAAAGAGCTTACAATAAGCGAGTTTGGATGAAAGAATTCAGCGTCAAGGATCTTGTATGGAAAGCTATCTTACAGCTCAGGGAAAAATAATTGGAGCTTGGAAAATGGTCGGCTAATTGGGAATGCCCCTTTGAAATCACAAGGATCGTGGGTGATGGTGCATATCAGCTCTCAGGAGCGGAAGGTAAGAACCAAGGCCGATCAATCAATGGCAAGTACTTGAAGATGTATAAACCCTCAATGTGGGAATCTGTAGATTGGTCTTTATTTGAAAAGGATCGGGAAAAATTGAACTAAAATACTGATGCAATGGTATCTGTGTCAGGTTGTTATTATAGGATGGTTTTATCACAAACCGATTGATGTTTTATAGGTCACAAATGTACATCTGTGATTCCAATATCCTTAATGATTGATTACAATGTTATCGATTGAATTTGAAAAGTCGATTTAATTTATAACTTAAATTTAATTTGAGATTTAAAATGTTGTAGTTGGCTTAGGGAGGCTAGTGTTCGTAAAATCAACTATTGGTATACATGCATGCAAAAAAAAAAAGAAAAGAAATAAGCCTGGCATTTTTAATAGAGTCGTATGAATCTTAACGAAAGTGCTTAATGAATCAGCCACGTGGCCACAATTTAAAAAGTAAATTCCCTTAAGGGACTTGTTCATAAAGTTACAACTAACATGTGATTGTTCTAAGGGTTACTGGCATAATATTTCTAAGTGGAGGAAAATTTTATGACTTCATCCACCTACTTCTGAAATTCATCCTCCACCTACTGGTTCTTCTTCTTCTCGTCCTCAAAGCTAGAAATGATCTTGACAGAAGCCTTTGAGTGCTTCATTCACTTACTATATCTTCTTAGCCTTGGCAACTGCCTCATTCTTTTGGTCTCACGGGTGAACGAGCTTCATCCGGTGCACCGTTATCTTTTTCTACAGATCCTCGATCTCCCCCACCACTGGCCCCATCTCCTTCTCCAAGTCCTTGGCTTTGTTGATAAATGTTTTTCCCCTCTTTTGAAGGATCTTCTATTCAGCTCGGTCCTTCTCAAACTTATTCTGGGATTCCTTTAGTTGAACCTTCACCTTATTGATATATTTCTAAGCATAGAGGCTCTTGTCGAATGATTGAAGGAAATTGGTCAATGTCTTCTTAGCCCTGACTTATAGGTGATCTTCAGTGGCAAATTCAACAATGAATTGGAGACTTTCATTCGCCATGGCCTGAATCGATTCGTCAAGAAGCTCCGTCAAACCTTTGTTGGCAAGATCGGATAAGGCTTGCTTGTGGTCAGCAATCCCCTTGGAGATATCTGAAGAAGAACGTTGAGGGACAACAACTTTGGATTGAGTTCCAAGGGACCCTTCATTGTCAAAATAGGAGGAAGTGAAGTAATCCTCCAATTCTCCAAAATCCTCCTAAAAAATCAAACTATAAGACAAGGTTCAAGGGATCATATAATATCTAATAAAGGACATCAGATTACCCCTAGGCTAGTCTTTTCAACAACAGAAGGGAGTGGAATTTTGTAAGAGGCCTCTCTGGCTAATAATACTTCAAGGCTCGTGTCCTCAGCCACTTTAATTACTTCTGTTGGCACACCCTGAGATTTCCCTTCTTTCTCTTCTACTGTACTAGGCAGCATCTCCATAGAAGGGAGAGAGCCCTAGATTTTGATAGCAATATCTTGAAAGGCGGGGCTGAATCCCTTCTTGGTGGATGAAGAATAGGTTGATGGAGGGTTATCGGCAAGAGTAGCGGCATTGATGGTAGAAGTGTTGACCTTAATCTTCAACTTTTGTAAAGAAAAAGGAATATAGGTGAGAGATATAAAAGATCAAGTTATATAAAAAAAATGTTGAAGAGTACTTGAGGACATTGGCCTCAATACCCCATTTTTCTTAATAGATTTACCTTTTTCTTTTGAGAGGACTGAAGGACATCAGCCTCAGCTCCCCTCTTCAAGGGGGTTACAGTATTGCCTATCGGCCTGGATGTTACACCTAAGAAAAAGAGAACAAAGTTAAAGCATTAAACTATCAACCGAAGCACCAAGGTGATGAATATCTACATGGACCATAACCGAGTGGTTTGAAGGCTATAGGCCAATGAAAGGGTGTGTCAAGAGGATAATATGTTGTGTAGAATCCGGTGAAAGTTATTGGGCTTGGTGGATAATTGATTCTTTTCAAGATGGGTCCAGCCACCCTAAAGGAGGCAGTCGGCTAGGGGGCCATTTTATTGGTGAAATCTTTAAAGGCAACCAATTGTCGGGGATTGGAAATGAAAGGTCAATTTTTCTCCCTTCAGCCAAGGCCTTTGTGTACCAATGTTCTCTAAAAAGGGAGATTTCCTTATTTCAGGTTTTAATGGCCTCGGCTAAGGATTGCTTTTTTATTCGGTGTTGGGCTTCAGAAACTTCATTAATAAAGTGTGACAGTGCGTGATATTTTATTCCATAAAATTATTCAAACTTATAAATTTGCTTGAGGAACTCACCTCGAGATGGCACCAGGTCAGGATCTTGCATAGAAGGAGGCTGGTTAGTGCCCTTCGCCGAAAACTGTAACCTAGAGCAAACAACTTCAAAGTCTTCAATATAAACCCAGCTTATGTACCCTTCCCACAAAGTATTAAGATTGGATGTGACGTGGGGACTTTCAACCATATGGACTACCTTAAGCTCATCAAGGCGAGTGTTATGAAGTTCCCAAATTTGGTAAAACTGTGTCTTGGTAATTGATAGTCAAGTACGGGATAAGCAATTGAGAGAGAAAGTTGTCAGGTATGAAATCTCCTTTCGATTCCCAAATTGCCTTGAGCATAGTTGGGGGAAATAAACTACGACCCCACCCCTGGCATCCAAGGAATAATTGACTGGTAGGTCCCAAGTAACAAGGGTACTCACCCAATAATTGGCCCACTCCAAGATAAGGGGATGGGATAGGGACAACTTGATTTCTGAAGGGAAAAGTCGGGTCCAAGCAGGTCCATAACTGACTAGTTTTAATATTGAGTACTTCTCACTATGTATTCTAGGGGTAGTATAGAGGTGCACGATGAATTCTTTAAATTCGGCCTTATTGATTGTCCCATGATAGAGATAGTGGCCGAGATTCGGGTAGTCAGCAGCAGGGTCAGAGTCGAGCATAATTACATACTCCAGAAAGTAAGCCATCAGCCATAACTGAAGAACCCACATGGGACCCCAAAGGTGGGAGAAGGAAGATACTCTAGAGCCCGAAAGAATTTGATTTAAACTTCTATATAGGTTGGCAAGAATCAAACAGCCTAGGTCGTACCTATCGCTAGAGGCCAAGTCTTTGGCCACTCGAAGGTACTCTTTGGTAACCTTCACCGAGGTTGTACAAAATATATATTTACACAAGAAATTGAGCAGGAAGGCTACATGCTCCTAGAAGAAAGGGGTTCATGATGTTTTTGGTTAATGACATAGTAGTGTTGGTAAGAGGTCTTATCAAAAGAGATGGTTAAATAATCATCAATAGGGAAAAGGGGATCAAGAGGCTTCTCAAAAATAAGGACCCCTAAGAGGACAGTTTTGTCGTATAAGGTAGGGGCTATCATGTTGAACCTAAAAGAAAAAATGTTGCTACTAGGCGACCAAAAAAGCAAGGGAGAGAAAAATAAAGGATGATTTATCGGTATGGGGTGCAGACACAATTCCAAGAGATGGTCTATGCCCACTTCGACCCATACTTTCCTAGTGTACCGGCACTTAAAATCATTATTCGCTCCAAGCCAAGTCCTAACTAAATGCGACCCCAACCAAACTGAGGTTGAATTATCATGACTTAACTTAGGAGGGCTATCTTCCCTAAACAAAAACTTGAGGAGGGAATCTACGGGTCTAGAACATTAAGGTCCTACAGAATAACCCAAGTCATAGGCAATGAGTAATTGGTTGACGACCTCTTCTTTTCGGAGAGATCCTTGTATGCTAAGATGGGGTCGGCGTTGGAGGCGGTTCTCTTAGATTTAGTCATTTTTATTGTTTACACATTCAAAAGTGAAAAAAAAGTAAAAAAAAAAATTCAGGCCTTAGCCGATAAAAGAAAAAATAAAGGAAACAAGAAAGAAAAAATTGAGACTTACCGGTAGAGAAAATTGGCAAAGGTCCTTAAAAGATTATTTAGTAGTTTGTGGCAAGAGAAGTGGATGAAAAGCACCAATGATCACTAACCTTTACTTGTTTTTCCATTTTGATTACTAACCTTAGATTTTTTTTTTTCATTTTAATCCCTAACTTTCTATTTTATTTGTTCCGACAAGAGGTTTCATGGCCGAAAATATGACGTGAAATGACATATGTCAACTAGAAACTTATGTGGCATGACATGTAGCATGCCACGTGTCAACTAGGAGCTGATGTGGCATGCCACATGTCGACTATTTAAGCATGCCAAGTCAAATTTCCGACCATGAAACCTTTTAGTGATTTGATGGTTAATAAAATAAAATGTTAGTGATTAAAATGAAAAAAAAATCAAAGGTTAGTGATCAAAATGGAAAAACAAGTAAAGGTTAGTGACCACTAATACTTTTTACCCCAAGAGAAGTTTGAGATGGCTGCGGGAAGAGAATTTTTACCCCCCACTAATAGAGTGACGCTTCCACTTCCAGAGGCAAAATTTAAACGGGAAGAAGTCAAAATGTCAAAAACTGAAGAGACATGACAACTCATTCTCCATTAGTGAATGATGAATGAGAAGGACCAGGTTAAATGCATCCCTAGCCAATTGATAATTTGAGTATCGATAAGGGATGCAGGGGGCATTGTTAACACCGACCCGTAAAGAATAGGATAGCAACCCATAAAATCAAAAAGAGGTGATTGAGGCCGAAACCATGACTTAATGCCCATAATGGAGAATCTCAGGATCGGTCTTCACCATGGGTTAAAAAGCCCATAACAGCATAAGGCCTACGACAAAAATGGCGAGGGTGCATGCTCAAAAATAGAGCTTAAGACAAAGCTCATCAATACAATTATTGGGTAGGCCTCGGTTTCATAACTAACTGCTTTACCGACGGGCCAAGGCTGATGACGGCCACAGGAGAAATTGACCAGACTTGAAGCCCAAGCCTGAATTGGAGAGGCTTAGGGAATTCTTCCACTGTCTTTGGAAGAACCTATATAAAGAGGATGAAATTCAAAGGTTAGGTATAAAAACTTATCATCACTCAAAAATCCTATTTTTGCTCCGACAAAGATCGTTAGGAGTAGCTGTAACTTAGTTTCTTACGATCTCCAAAGATCGCAGCTGTTTCACCCGATCGGAGTGACGATTCTCCTACATCTTAAATCTATAGTGTGGTGTTTAACAGTTTTTAAACCCAGATACCAACATTGACTCTCACGGATCAAGAGTTCCCAGAGACTGTGGCGCCTATATATGGGAAGACGTATCCAGTCGGTCCTAGGAACTGAGGTCGGCGGTGACACCAACATCATTCTCTAGGACAACTCTCCAGATCTAGGTTTATTTTATATTTAGCTTATTTCATTTGTTTCTTTTCATTATTGTATTAAAGTAAAAATTCCAAAAATATAAGTTGTTTGGGCTAGCAATCTTGAAGGATTAATATATACTTTGTTTGAATATTGTATCCTTGGCTTAAATTTATATTTGCCTAGACTAATACGGAGAACTCTTAAAAAATAATTTTATTAGACATACCCATATAGACCGATATAACCGGACCCGAGTGCCCTTAACGACTCAGGATTCAAATTCTATCACAAACAAAAAGTATGAAATCTATTTGATTTTTTAAAATGGTTTATTGATAGTGAAATTGTTTTATATTGTGTTTGGTTCATTTCTATTAGGTTTTGTTTGATTCAATTCTGTTAAAAAAATCCATTTCAAATTCTAATTTATTAATTATTGGAAATGATCACTTATAAATTAATTATAAAAAAATATTAAAATTTGCAAATAAATTTAATTTTGAAATCATTTGAAAATAAAATTTTCAATGAAATTTAACCAAATGAAGTGAAATTTTCATTTAAACAAAACATATGAATTTGAATTTAAATTTACAAATGAATTTTATAAAATTTTGTGTAATTCATTTATACCAAACAAAGGGTTAAAGAATTCTTTTAAAAATTCTAACTATTTTGTTGAATTACTTTAGATTTGACCAATACTATAAATTTAATAAATTAAAATTTTAAATGGATTTTTATTTAAACCAAATAAAAGAATGTGAATTTGCAAAGTTCCTTAGCATATACAGTCCGGACAATAGACTCAAATTTGATTCCCTTACACACTAAACAAAATGTGTATTTGCAAATGAATTTCATAAATGTTTATAGAATTTATTTATACCAAACATAGTGCTAAGAATTTCTTTGAATTCAATTAAAATTAAATATAAAAATATATTATAAAAATATAATTAGTTTTTTATAAAGTTATAAAAATGTGATTAGTTCAAAAATGTAGCATGATTCTAATTTATCATATTATTAAAATTAATCACAAATAAATTAATCTTTAAAAAAATCAAAATTTGTAAACATTAATTTATAAATGATTTTTTTAATGAAATTCAATCAAATAAAGTGAAATTTTCATTTAAACCAAATACATAAATTTAAATTTATAAATAAATTTTATAAAATTTTGTAAAATTTATATATACCAAACAAGGAGTAAATATAAAACATTTTGTCTTTATTTATTTATTTAATGAAAAAAAAGTTATTTATAAATTTAGAAGATTTTCGGGCATGTGCGGCGTAGACCTTTCGATGCACCAGTTAGAAAATTAGAACACTTTACAGTATATGTGAATAAAAAAGGAAAGAGTAGACCTAAACTAATTTGGAGTAGAACCATTCAATATGATCTTGAATTTTTAAATATTTCTGATAATATAATTCACGATCGTCCCGAATGGAGAAAGCGAATCCATATAGCTGATCCCAATTAACTTAGGATTAAGTTTTTGTCGAGTTGAGTTGAGTTTATAAATTTAGAAGATTAATGCATTTATAATTTCTCTTGCTAAAGTTTGTGGCTGATCAGCAATTGAAAATGGTACATGTATTTTTTTTCAACCAAATGAAAATGATAAATCTTTAATTATGGGGTATGTATATGCTCAAAGAAAGAAGAAATATTTTCGCACGGCAAAGAGGTTTAACTTGTACAACCTTCTTAGCTTCTTTTGAGTTTGACCAATGTTTGGTCAATCAAACAACCGTAGTTATTATATCATTTGGGTCTTTATTTCATTTAGAACTAATATTCTTTATTGCACTGACTTACTTAATATTAATAAATAAAAATTAAATAATTTTATTGAATAAATAAATAAATTATTATTATTCTTATTTTATATAAATATTTAAATAAAAATAAATTATTCAATAATAAAAATATAAATTTATTTAATTTTTTCAAATAATATTTTATAATCTTTTAAAAAAAATTTAAAATAAATATTTTATTATATTATTTTTTAAATTATTTATTTTATTTTTATTAAATATTTTTTAGTTTATATTTAATAGAATAAATAGATAGTGTAAAATTTTGACATCACCAACTATCGACACATGAATTTTTTTAATAAATAAAATAGATAATTTATTATTTAATTTCTGAATTTTAACTCAAACACTATGTATATAAATAGTTAACAGTATATTAACTCCCGTGGACCCACCTTATTTTTTTCACTCCAAATAGAAGAAGAAAGCTGGTGATAATGGACTTTTCAATTTTTTTTTTTTTTTGAAAAATCATAGTGACACTGTATTAACTCAATGTCTTCTTTCTTTTTTTTTTTTTATATAAATTAAAAAATATATCTATATTATTTTCATTTAGCTACTTTCTCTAGCTTTCCAAACAAATTAGAGAAACCTCATTTCTCCGTCTTTTCCACTCTTCTTTATCTATTCTTTCCCTACCCCACTTTTTCCCAAATAAAATGTAAAACATTTAATTTCTTTTATTTTAAAATTATAACTATGACATCTTTGCATTTTTATTCTATAATATTTAAATCTTTACATTTTTTTTGGATTTTTTTTTATTTTATTATAAAATAATACTTATAATATTCAAAATATCACTCATTTCAATTCAAATTTGTCTCTCTTTTAAAAATCCTTTTCCTATATTTAAAAGTGCAAAGAGATGAAGGTAGATTTTTGAAAGATATAATAAATTTGTATTAAGAAGAAAAAATATATTTTGAACATTATATTCATTATCTTATAATAAAATAACGAACCCCCCAAACAAAAAGGCGGAAAGACTTAAATGTGTTTTTTTTTGGTAAAAAAGTAAATTTATTACCAAAATAACAAGTCTCGTACATCAAGCAAAGAGAGACTCCCTCACAAATTTAGTGTCATAACAAAACCCTCCAATCCCGAACTGGCCAGATATCCCTCTGAACCTAGTTCTCTAACAACATACACACTCTGTGAGAGAAAGACACTCAAAGAATAAATGAGAAACTGTTTCCCGTGCACCAAAACAAAAAATGCTTTCTTCATTATCAATCATAATATTCAATCTCGGAAGCTTGTCCTTGGTTAATATAGCTTTCCACCACACCAGCTAGGCAAATACAACATATCTAGGTACCACAATAAAACCTGCCAAATTATATACAGTGCAGTTGCGAAAATTGTAAAAACAATCCTTTTATGCATTTTAGAGCTCTGAAAGCCTTAAAGCCATTGTCTCCAATCCTGAACTGGCCAGAAATCCCTCTGAACCCAATTCTCTAACAACATACACACTTTGTGAGAGAAAGGCACTCAAAGAATAAATGGGAAATTGTTTCCCGTGCACCAAAACAGAAAAATGCATTCTTTATTATCAATCATAATATTCAATCTCGGAAGCTTGTCCTTGGTTAATATAGCTTTCCACCACACCAGCCAAGCAAATACAACATATCTAGGTACCACAATAGAATTCTAAGAAAAATAGCATGCTTTCATGTTAAGCTGCTCACCATACAAAAGCTGATAAGCTTTAGATATAAGATATTTCCTTCCATCAATAGCTAAACATAACTCACCCAGTTCATTCCTGAGAGCCAAAATTTTCCTTCTATACCAGGAAGCATCAACAGGCACCTGGTACTCCTGCACAAACCTACCCTTAAGATAGATACCATTAATCCACTACCCATAGAATGTCAGATTTATAAGTAATGGCCCACAAATGCTTACCTATAGCAGGTCGGTTCCATACTCTGCAATTCCTAAAACTTAATCCCCCTTTCTTCTAAGGCATACACACCCTATCCTAGGCCACTAGAGAAACTTTCCTTCTGTCCATACACTGTCCTCATAAAAAACCTTCTACAAAGTTGTTCCACCTCCTTAATCACACTTTGAGGTAAAATAAACATAGTAGCCCAATAATTTTGATAATTAAGCAGTATAGAATTAACCAATTGAGCCCTTCCAACCAGTGATAGATGTCTAGACTCGCACCTCCTAATTCTAGAAGTTATCTTATCAATAATGATCTGACACTCAACTCTTGCCCACTTTGAATATTTTAGAAAGATACCCAAATACTTCAAACACTACAAGAAAAAACGAAATTACTGACGCAATTTACTGACGCAATTTTTTGCGTCAGTAATTACTGACGCAAAAAATAACATTAGTGACGAACTACTGACGCAAAAAAAACAAAATTTAAATTTGTTACTGACGCATTT
>CAOJBK013451111.1:0-10045 GCA_948294925.1 Codiaeum variegatum
ATAAACAACAAATATGAATAATCTCAAACAAAGAATCAGCAAACAGGAAGACAATAAATATACACATAAAACCATACAATGATTTGAAACCTTCAACTATACACATAAAACCATAGACAAATGCAAATGGAAAATACCAAATAATAATAATAATAATAAAGTTACCAAATGCCATGGACGTCGGAGGAGATGGCGGCGGGATGACCGGTCGATGTTGAGAGGCGGTTGGCGGCGAAGCGTGGCGGTCACCGGTGGAGGTTGCAGCTACAAACGACGACGACACAGTTTGAAAAAATGAAATTCTGTGAAAAATGAATCTGTTTTGGGGGGGGGTGGCTTTTATAATTAATAGTTACTGGCCCGTTACTGACGCCAAAATTGCGTCAGTAACAATTAATTTTAATTTTTTTACTGACGCGTTACTGACGCTAAAATTGCGTTAGTAACATTTACTAACGCGTTACTGAAACCAAAAATGGGTCAGTAACGTTATTTTGACACGCGAATTTACGTTAAATAATTCATTCTTGCCCATTTGTTTTCTGACGCGTTACTGACGCCAATTTGTGTCAGTAACAATTTTTTTTTACTGACGCGTTACTGACTCAAAAATTGGGTCAGTAAGTTACTGACCCAATTTTTGCATCAGTAAAGAGTCAGTAATTAATTAAATTTTATTTTTTTTTTCCGTCAGTAGAGAGTCAGTAATGTTATTTTTTGCGTCAGTAATTACTGAAGCAAAAAATTACGTCAGTAAATTTAAATTTTTTTGTAGTGTGTGAAGCTTTGACATCATCATATTCTGAGCTTTAATGAGTAGTTATAGTACTTTTTATGGGAAATGACATTTTTAAGAGGATGTTGCCAGGTATGTCTTGGATTTTTTGGAGGGAGATGCATGAGATGCATACTGAGCATGGCCCATTGTGGGTCTTTCTTTTGTAAAAACTTTGTATTTTGTAAAACTTACTTTTTCTGAAATTGTGTTGTATTTTGCTCCTGAAAATTTGTTTTTGAGAAATAAAGTATTTTTTGTGTTGCCTTTACAAATGAGCCATACTTCATCCATATGATGCATTGATGGTGCCGGAAATTAAACCAAGTGAGCAGATCAACCTTGAGAAGTATGGGATGAGTGCTTTGCTGACGCTTAGAGGCATCAAAATTAATTGGAATTTTTTGAATGCGTGTATCAAATTTTGGGATCCGATATATCACATTTTCCGATTTGGGGCTGGTATGGACAAAATGTGTCCAACTTTTGAGGAATTTTTATATCTGCTTAGTACAAACATCGAGGTTAATCTAGTTATTCCAATTGAAAGGGTAGGCTACTTTAAATCTTTCAAAAGGCTTTTGGGTTTGAGCATAAATGTTGCTTCTGATACGGTGAAGGAAGATTTTGTAGACCATCCTACTTTGACCGATATGTTCTGGAATTATTCAAATGATCTGGTTTGGTCTGCTAGGAGGATGAAGCCTAATGCATTTCGTTTGAGTGGAGGTTATATTTTTGTGGGCTCGGTTGGATAGGGTGATGCCAAGGTTATTGAGCTGATACCCCAAATGGGTTAAGGGAAGTCGATTGTAGCTATGATTTTGGCTGAGACACTATTGAGCCTTGATCGTCATTACAGCTCGAAAGAACCTTGGACTGTTAGTCTAATTATGCTCTCGGTATTTAGACCCTTTCCTTTTCTTGTCTATTTTTACATGAGTGAGGTCGTTTTGACTTTTATGTTTCCTTTCATATTTTATTGAGAGACCACCTCAAGATTGTTCTCGGACCTAAGAAAAAAGACTATTCCACATCCTGGTATCATACTTGGAGGATTGTTATCCATTTTCCTACTGAGAAGGATTAGATTAGTTAGCTGATGGAGTTGAGTCCCTCTGATTTGCTTTGGAGACCCGACCGATATATGATCAAACAATTCATGCTGAGGAGTTAAGGATTTAAGCATGTGTATCTTTTTGATTTTAAGGAGGTAACCTGGTATCAAGCTACCCGAGTTCTTTTCCAGATGGGAAATGATCAGGATGTGACCCTAGATGGTCCATTTTTTGAAGCAACTGTTGTAAATGCTCGAGCGGTTAAAGCGCTTCTTTCCCGTGGGATTTGAGTCTTTATAAGGGAGATGGTGATTCTTGATGATGATTATGGTAACCTCCTAAAATACATTGAGTGGTGGATTAAAGCATGTTGGCCAAAGGTGAAGGCGAAGCAATATGCCTTTTTGACCGAGATTGAGGAGTGAATCTGAGTCTAGACTAGTTTTTTTTAATAAAACTATTTAAGTTGTTTCTGATTTTTGTTTCCATTATTTTATTTTGAATGTTACAAAATATGAATAAAACCTCAATAAAACATATTTTATTTTTATTAAACTCTTATTTTTGCCTAAGCTGCCCTTTTAAGTTTTTAACTTAGTGAGTTGTCTTTATTGTTTCCTAGACTGCCTTTTCGATTTTTAGTCTAGCGTGATATACCCTAAATTTTGCCTAAACCGCCCACTTGATTTTTTAGCTTAGAGGATTTCATTCTTTTTTTATTTTGTTTATTTTTTTTATTTTTTACTCTTGTATGCAATGTTAAAGAGCCCAATGAGAATGAAACTTTGAATTTTAGTGAATGCTTTGGATCAAACCTGTGAGAGCTACCTACATATCTCCTTACAATAGATTTTTTAGAAATGAAGAACATTGTAATTTTATAGAATTAGGTCCATGTAGTTCTTGTTACAAAAATGTGATGCCAGATGCATGTTCATGCAACAAAAATACTAAATGTACTATTTCTTGAGTTGATCGAGGTTGGTAGGATGATTGAATTCATTGCCATCGACGTCCATCAGGATGAAGCCTCTGCCCATCATGATTTTCTTGATGAATTATGTGTTCTTTTTTCTGAGTTAGAAAATATGTTAGAAAATTGATTTTATTTTCTAAACAATTTTGGCTTAAAATCTTATATGAATTTGGTTTCAAAGAATTTTTGTGTATGCATGGCATACTTTTATGATGCATGAGAAGAATAAGCATATCAGAATGATACATGGGCAATTCATATAGCATGAATGACAATTATAATGAAAAAGCGGTAAAAAAGATGAAAATATAAACAGAGATCATTCCTCTAGCCTAGAGGGGTTCTAGGGAAGGCACACATCCCCAAATGGCAGATCTAAATAAATAAAGCAAATAAATAAATTACATGTAAAATACTAGCATGCAAAAGGGGATCCTTTCTCCTATCCGAAGGATCTGGGAAAGGCAAACATTTTCCAACTAAGAATTCCATAGAATGATATGAAATATCAAAAATAAAAATGATTTATAACTGAATAAACAAATAATGAAAAAAATAATATAAATAAATAAATGGAAAAAAAAAAGAAAATAAATGATTTGGAGTTAAAGCATTTGAACGGCTTGCCAGCGTATCTCTTTAAATAGGAATCAAACTCTACGTCATTCTTCATTCTCGCGAAGGGTGGGGGTTGTTTTAAAATGTGGGTTGGTGTTTGTATCCAGAACCTAATTTATTTTAATTTAAAGAATTAACTGGAAAGCTTGTTAATCAGTTCAGAATTTAATTATTGAAAAATGAATTTTGATAATTGTGAAATCGTCTAAGTCAGTTTTTAGGACTTTTAATTAAGAACCAAAATAATGTATCATTTGGATATACTACCTTTGACTTTTGAAACTTCGAGACAGGTGGTTGAGATGTTTTGATGAAGCCGAATCAGGTCTCCATTGCGTTCAGAGAGGTCTGTCGGAGAACTGATTGACAGATGACTTGTGAATTGTAGAGTGAATTTCTGATCGGAACTCCGAATGTCTAGTGTTTTGGTTGGAATTTTAGTGTTCAAATGTGTTTGAATTGAATTTGGCAGAGTTTCGACATAAAATGTGTGTCAGAAAAATATTTTAGCAGAAGTTTGGTGGGCCAAAAGTTGTTCTGAAAAATGACTCGGGGTTCGAATTAATAGAAAATCGAGTCAAGAAATTGGCTCGTGTGCCTGGCCTTTGGCTCATGCACTTGGACCTTGGCTCATGGGTTTAGGCCCAGTTGTCCAGTCCAATCTTATTCAGTTTAAGTTTTTTAGTTTTCTAGGTCCATTTAAAGTCTAATTTGAGCACGGTTTAAACCTATTGGCTCATATTGACGGGTTAAATTTGATGGTATAAAAATTTGGATTCTTACTTAAGAATATGTTCGTATATATAAAATTTTTCATGTAAACCTTTCAATTTCAATTTTTCGTTCGGGGGACTACCCCCGATGCAGCAAGGAGCACTGCCCCCTTGACCTCGTTTTATTTCCAAACCTTTAAGTCTAGTTGATAGTCATAAGGTGGCCAGTGATTTTGGAGGTGCAAAATTGAGGGTTCACACATACTATAGGCAAATTTTGGTTCATTTTAATGTATTTTATTTGGATCCATATGTATAGTATCCCACTCATTCTTTGTATAAAAGAGTTCTTCACGTAGGCATTTTTGTTTTTTTACCAAATACATTTCCTTAAACCCAATTACTGAGAATTACATGCACTTTAATGAAGCTCAAATTTTACTATGTACTACTTCAGTGCATCCTATGAATAAGTCTCTAATAATTACATATGGTGACTCACTCTTTCCTATTCAAGTAATAGAGAACCATAGGATTCCATTTAATGATTATAGTCATCACTATATTACATCATTAGCTACCCCCTCTTATTATTTTTCACTTTCAAGTTAAGATTCTATAATGAAAAGCGACTTCTTAGCTGACCAGTACATGTCATAAGGGTTCCCCTTCAGTCCAATGTTGGTTTTTTCTTTGATTCATTTCTTTATTGCTCATGTTGGTGAAGCTAATTCTCCTTGTAGCATGACTGCATATAGTTGTTCCATGCCTATCTTAACGTCGGTAGGTAACAACTTTTTGCCTCTGGTTATCGCAACATTTTTACAACTAATGCTAGGTACAACAGTCTCTTCTTATTATTTCTACTTTTATTTGTGATAATGTTGATTACTCTACTAATGTTGCTACTCCCTATCTCTTGAACCACATGGCTTGAGTCTACTTAGTAAAACTCATCAGTTCATGTCCGTTAGTGAGATGACCTGTCAGCTTGACATTGTGAGATTAATGAATCTCAGGCTAATCTATCAAGGCAATAGTAGGAAAAGGCTAAATGTGCTCACAGCTACTGATAGCAATATTGTAGAAAGAAATTCCTAGCTTGTTGATTTAGATTTAGATAATTTTCTTGTTAACCAAACTTGTTTGATATGCACTGCGAAGTTATTCATACATTGAAGATTGGTAAAAAGTTGGGTTTCACTTTCAACTCAAGTGATGAGAATGTCACAAAGGTCTTTAAAGAGTTGATGATTCAAGACTCTTGATCAAAATAGCTCTCTCTCTCTCTCTCTCTCTCTCTCTCTCTAGATGTTTTGCTCTTATTTCTTAGTGATTTTTATTTTATCTTGGGATGCTAGAGGCATTGGTTTGTCTCAAAAGTTACAGCATATTAAGAAGTTACTACTTCTCCATAAAGCATAGATTATGATTTTTCTTAAAAGCAAGAGGATTGATATCGCCTTCCCTTTTATTCATATTCTTTAGGGGTATGAGTAATGCTTGTTAGTTTCATAGTTCATCTACAACTACTAGTTCAAGAGATATCTTATTTTCCTATGGCAAGGACTACTTTAATTGTTCTTCGAGCTCTATTAACCATTCTTAGATTGATTTTTTAAGGGACCTTTTTACTATGTGTTTCTCATGTATTATCGTATCAATTTATAGCCCTTGTTCTCTTACCCATCAAGCTGCTTTTGGCATTATTTCTTAGTTCTCTTTCTCATCACCCTATCCTCCTTATTGGTGACTTTAATCAGGTTTTCTATGTTGATGACCACTCCCCTCTAGTTAACTTATCCTTCGGTTCTTTTAATTTTCTTTATTTTATTGTTGATTGTATGCTTATTGACATTAATCTTAATGGGAGTCTTTTCACTTGGAGGAACACTCATATCATGAGTCGTATTGATAGACCCCTCATTTCTATAGCTTGGTTTAGCTCTTTGCCTACTATGCTTATGTTGTCTCTCTCTAGAGGCCCTTCAAACCATAATGTTCTTTGGTGCTCAAATTTTCAGTTAAGCTTCGGTCCTAGGCCATTCCACTTTATTAACTATTGGTGGAAGGATCCTGATTTTAGTAACTTAGTGTATGACTTTTGGCATGGCCTCTCACATTTTTTGTCTCTTGATTTGAAGCTTTTTAATTTTTATAATCTCTTGAAAGCCTAGAATCATGACTATTTTGGTTCTTTAGACACATCTTTAGCTCAACTTGTTAAGGATATTTCAACACTTATGTTGTTTTCTAAGAAAACGCCTCTTAATGCCTTAGAGCTTACCTCTCTAGCTTCTTTAAAGTTGTAGCATAATGTTATTTCTTGTCAACAATAATGTTTTTGGTAGAAGAAGTCCAAAATTAATTGGTGTAAACTAGGTGACATGAATAATACTCATTTTTTCCAACATCATCCCACTAATAAAAGGAGGAGGAACACCATCCATAGAATCAAGCAAGGAGATGTAATATTAACTTAGTTGCATGATATCTCTAATGCTTTTAATTTTCCATTTTCTGCTTGTTTCAAAAAATACTTTCTTGTGTCGAGTAATTTTTAGTCTGGATTTTGCTAAGCTCATCTCTAATCAAGTTTTTAATCTTTATAAAGAGCTTACCTTAGAAGAACTAAGAATTCTAGTTTGTGGCTTTGATAAAGCAACTGGGCTAGATAGCATTAATTTCTTCTTCTACAAGAGAGTTTGGGTCTTTATTGAATTTGATATTTTCAAGTTGGTTAATGAGTTCCTTATTAATTGTAAGCTACTTAATGACATCGAGTTAATCTTTATACTCTAGTTCCTAAAAAGGTGGCTCCTATATTTATTAAAGACTTCAGGCCCATCTCTTTGGTCCATGGTGTATACAAGATTATGTACAAGCTATTAACCAATGGGCTCAAACTTGTTATTGACGATGTTATCAGTCCTACTCCAATAGATTTTATTGCAGGCCTTCAGATTTTGGAGGATTTTCTAATTGCTAATGAGGTATAGTAGATTCTTATAAGAAAAAGAATGTGGAAGGGTTGTTCAAAATTGATGTTGAAAAGGCCTTTGACTTTGTGAAATGGGAATCCCTCTTTTGGGTGATGTTTGAAATGGGTTTGGAAAATGGTGTACCTTAAATGCTTTGATCATTGTGAAGCATCAATCGTCATCAATGGAGTTCCTTTAAGCAAATTTCAGTTTTTCAACAGTGTAAAGCAAGGCTACCTGTTATTGCTATTTTTTTTCATTATTGCTATAGAGCCTCTTTTTATTCTTTTTTAATAAGATGTCCTACTTGAAGCTTATCTTTGGTGTTCAATTTCCTGGTAGTGGTCCATTAATCTCTCATTTACAGTTTGTTGATGATATGTTATTCTTTAGCAACCCGTGTGTTTTTGAATTTTTGATGATTGCTAGGATGTTTCTCACTTATTTACTTTGAAGATCAACTTCGATAAAAGCTCCATTACTGGGATCGACACACCTATGGAGGATCTCTCTACTATTACTTCCTCTATTTCTTGTAAGATTGTTGATTTACCTTTCAATTATCATAGATTACCACTTAGGGCTTCTATCAAAAGAATCTTTACCTGGAAACCCATCATTGAGAAAGTTCAATGTCCTCTTACCTTATGGAAAGTTAAAATCCTATCTCAAGTAGGTTGGTTCTCTCTTATGAAGTATGTTATTTCATCTCTACCTATTTACTATTTATCAATATTTAAGATCCCTATTTTGATGGCTAATTCTATTAATAAGCACATTCATACTTTTTTCTAGTTGGGTAGAGGTGATGCTAATAGAATTTACAGAGTTAGTTGGTATTTTCTCACTTTACCCAAGAAACAAAGAGGTTTAGGAATTATAGAAATCTTAATTCATAACCAGGCACTTCTTATGAAATGACCTTGTAAGATTGACTCCTGATACTTGTCTTTGTGGAACTAAGTCATTTGCTCCAAATATAATATTCCTATTTGGATTTTATTCCCGATCATAGGTCATGCCTTTACTCTCCTACTTAGGATAGTGGATTTTATTCCCGATCATAGGTCAGGCCTTTACTCTCCTACTTAGGATAGTATTGCATTTTATGTTACTATGAAAGATGATATCTCTGGTTTTATTTATAATAGCCTTGTCTGCAAGCTTGGTAATGGTAGTACTGTTTTGTTCTGGATGGACCATTGGGCTAATGGTATTCCACTTTCTATTTGTCACTTGAACTTGTTTGCTATCTCCAAATAAAGTGAGATGGTTGTTGGGGTGGTAATTTTTGGTGTTGGAGTTTCATTTGGGAGATAAAGTTAAATCCTTTTCAACAAGATTCTCTTTGTGACATGCTTGAGAAACTTCAACATCATTGCCCTAGTTTCTACATATTAGATTCGATTTCTTTGAATTGGAAAGGTTGTTTCCCTTTCAAGGTTAGTGCATGCCACAAGTAGTTTTTATTGCTTTGTTTTGGTTCCACTCTTTGTTTGTCACTTTTTCAGACATCCCTTGTACCTACTAAGGTAGAGTTATTCACTTAGTTTGCTATGCTCGATCGTCTATATACTAATGATTATCGCTTTCTTATTGGTTCCTACTCTATTTCTGGTAATTATTATGCTCGTTGTGATTGCTTAGATGAGACATTTAATCACACCTCATCGCACTGTAATTTTTCTCATAAGATTTGATGCTAGTTTCTAGAGTGGTGAAGCATTGAGTTTGGTGCGTACTACGGTCTTAGCAAGCTTTAGCTCTTATCAGATTGTATCAAGAGTTGGAGCAATAAACACTACTATTATTTAGGCTAATCATTTTTTTTCTTATGTTTTGTTGTTTCTTTCATTATTGTTTCTTTTAGTATTATGGTACTATTGTGTTCAGTTTTATAGCCATGGGGTGAGATTTTATTCTTACTACTTTGTTTAGTGTAGGGAGGAACTTTTACATCAACTTGTGGTCCCCAAAAGTTGGTATTTCATCTCAAATATTAATAAAAGTAAATAATAATTTATATATATATAAAATATTTAGATCAATTTAAAAAAAAAGGAAGTAAAGTATATGGGATAAATAGTGATTTATTCAAATGTGTAATGACTTGTACTCGAGCTGACTCATATGAGTATTTTAAATCGAAATATCAACAATTAATTGAGAATATATTTTAAGTTTAGTTCAAGTAGTAAGAACAATACGTTGTAAGTCACAAATTTTGGATTTAAGTCTTTTTTTTACACTATGGGAGATTTTATTTTTGTTGACGTAACATGTTATACAGTTTGGAGCTATTAACACTATAATAAAAAATATCAAATAAGTCATTTCAAATAAGATATTTTTTTTAAAATGTCATATTTTTATTTATGTATATTTTTAAAAAAAAACTCTAATTTATATTTTCTTTCTCTAATATTATTTATAATTTAATAGTCAGCTCTATATATATATCTTATTTAAAGTGATTTATTTGATCTATTTTGTTATAGTGTATAAGTAATTAATTGTGAATCATGTAAATGTAAGGCTTAACTAATACATCTACTAGTCCCTTTTCACACTTGAAAGAGTTGTATATTTTGGGAGTTATAACTTTTTATCACGTTTGTAATATTTAAAGTGAAAGGGTGGAATCAAATTCACAATCATTTGGTGTGCCAGATGGGTTTTTCTTAAGCAGGTCAATTTGATAGTACTTCTCAATATACATGTAGCATGAACAAGTAATTTAGGTTCTCTTGTAAGCATTGTGTATTCCCGTCCAAAATGGATTGTGATTCCTTCGCTTGAAGGTTAGAAATCCTTGACAAAAGTTTGAATATTTTTCACAACCTATAATAATAATAATCACACTACGATTCTTCAATTTATGCAAAGTTCTATTTTGAATATTTGATTTAGAAGTTATTAAAAAT
>CAOJBK013452549.1:0-17267 GCA_948294925.1 Codiaeum variegatum
TAACCTGAACAAGGTAATAGAAGAGACGAAGCCCTTCAGGATCGTTGCTGCTCTGGACATCAACAAGTGACCCAATCTTCGAAGTAGTAAAGGAAATATGCTCATTCCCCATAACAATCTCAAGCTCTTGTCGGCCAACCCTGTCTGGTTCGGGCCAATTGGCATCATCTTCCTTCATGATCTAACAAACCCAATCATCCAAACCAAATCAGAAAAGCACATAAACACGAAAACTATCTACTTCAAGTCTGCATTCTCTACCAATACAAATAACTATGATGAAAATTATCATATCAATCAATGAGGGAGCTAAGGAAGGACCAAGAGTTACCCAAACACAAAAATTTCTAGGAGCAAAATTACAAAAATTTAGCCGTATATTAAAATTGGCACTCTTATTTTAGGAGAATTGATTACGGTATAAAAGATTTGCCTCCATAAAACAAAATTTATAGCTTTCTCACGGATAAAAATAAACAAAATTAGTGAAAACAAAAGTATATAAATTCACAATACAGAATCTAAAACCCTAGACTCCACACTAAATTCAAAAGCTCATATCATCAATTAATAAATAGGATAACAATTAGCATAATCTTAAAACCCTAAGAGAGAGAAAGCAACATCCTTAATGGAGAAAAAAGAAAGAAATGAAAACCTCGCTCTCAGCGATGATGCGGCGGCACTCCTTGAGAACGGCTGGCGAGAGAAAGACCTCCTTTCGTATCATGGTGTCATTTTTGTAATTGGAGTTATTGGCGTACCGGAGTTTGCCATCTGGCCGGAACTCGAACTCCAAGAACTCGTGACCGAATTTACCCTTGTGTCCGACATAGTAACGAAGGTAAAATTCGACTTCTTCATTTGCCATTGGCGTCTCTCTCTCTCTCTTCCTCTCTAAGCTCTCTTCTACTCTCTGTCTCAGGGCAATGCTTACCAACGAAGCACAATGGAAGAGAACTAAAATACTTTGCATTCAGGGCTCCAGATGCTTCTATTTGGGCCGCTAGTCATTTCAATACCTCCTCAGAAGAATCTTAATGGGCTGTATCCAGTTTAGGATTTTTACAAAGGTATATAAAATATAAAAAATTACCCTTTATACTATATTTTTTCTATTTTAATTATAAAAATATAAATATTAAACATTTTTTATAAAAATATTATTTTTAATTTTTTACAAAAATTTCATATATCCGGAATATACCTGAAATATACGTGATATATAATTGATAGACACACATATTTCAGATATACATTTCGAGTATATAAGATATTTTTGTAAAAAAAAATTTCAAAATGAGTATTTTTAACATATTTTTATATGATACCATTTTTATAATTAATTTCATTGTAAATTTAGTGAAAATAATAGGAAGAAGCAGATTGACGTATGTTTAGAAGGCGTTGTCATATTCAAAAACACAGATTTCAGATACTTATGATCTATTTGCAAGAGGATGGAGATTGTGAGGAGGATGTTGCTCATCGGATCGAAACGGGGTGAATGAAATGGAGGAGTGCTTCCGGAGTATTATTTGATCGAAAGTTTTCACATAAACTGAAAGGAAAATTTTATCGCACTACGGTGAGACCTGCTATGATGTATGGGAGTGAGTGTTGGGCTTTAAGAGTATAACAAGTTTCTAAACTTAGTGTGACAGAAATGAGGATGCTAAGATGGATGTGCGGCCATACTATTATTGATAGAATCCGTAATGAATATATCAGAGATAAAGTCAGAGTTGCCCATATAGAAGACAAGTTGAGAGAAGGGAGACTAAGATGGTTTGGGCATGTGCGACGTAGACTTTTAGATGCACCGGTTAGAAAATTAGAATACCTTAGAGTAGATGTAGATAAAAAAGGGAGGAGTAGACCTAAGTTAACTTGGAGTAGAGTCATTCAACATGATCTTGAGTTTTTAAACATTTCTGATAATATGGTTTACGATCGCTCCGAGTGGAGAAAGCGAATCCATATAGCCGATCCCAATTAATTTGGGATTAAAGATTTGTTGAGTTGAGTTGAGTATATATTTTTATAAAAAATTTTATAAAATAAATAATAAAATGTGAAAAAAAGCACCTTAAAAAGTTCATAAAAATACTTTTTAGAATTATTTATTATGTATGAGTGAGATTGGAAATAATTGAATTGGAACACAATTTATAGAATAGTGAGTGAAGTTTTTTTTTTTCATTTTCTCTCATTCTCATATTTTTTATAGGAATAAAAACTCATTAACATTTTAAATTTATTTTTATTGTTATTGTAAAATGTTAAACATTTTTATACAAAACAATTTAAATGAGTTTTAAACAATTTTATTATATTATTTTAACCTTTATTTTATAATTTATTATTATAGATATCAAAATAGGAAAATATTTAAAGTATTTAATTTAGAATAATAGTTTTCTTAGCTTATTTTTTGAAATGAATTACTCTAACAAAGAAATTATTAATTAAATTTTTTGAAAAGAATTATTAAATGTGTTTATACATTCAAATATTGCCTGCAATATCTTTTATTGTTAATATTCATAGCTCAAAGATAAAAATCAATATAAAAAACAATTATTATAAATATGATCACAAAAACATAATTAAAAATGTACATTACATCAATCTCCACAATCCCAATAACTCCCACAAACTCATTTCAACGACATGATAAAAGTTATAAACAACAAAAGCACTACCTCTTTCCTAGCTCATCAAACGATAAGCAAACACAACCAAGAAACCAAATACCAAACTATTCATACTACAAAAAGTGCTAGTGGCTCCATTACCCGAGGGTGGAGATGGAGGGGAGGTGCCAGTTGACGGAGTAGTAGACCCAGATGGAGGAGTAGGGCTTGGAGTGGTGGTTGGAGTACTTGGGGTGGTGCTAGCAGCCACAACATTAACTGCTAATTTCATGCCACTGCTACAATGACCTGCTGTGGTACACAAAAAATACCATGAACCTGCCTTTGAAAGTGTTATTGTTGTGGCTCCATCATTGTAGGTTTGCATAGCATTGCTAGAGCTGCAACTGTTGTAATCACTTTGAGATACTTCTGCTACAGTGTGGGTCGAACCATAATTGAACACTATTATTTTTGAAAAAGAAAATGAAATGTTAAAATCACTAATCTCACATCAAAAAATTATAAACATGTAAAATGATTTATAATATTTTGATCTTTATGACTAATTGGCTAGTTCTAATATTTTAACCATATATGAGCCAAATCATTATTACCAATTCTCACATGATATTTGACTGAGATTTCAATTACAATCATTATTATCAATTCTCATATGTGACGGAAATGAGGATGCTAAGATAGATGTGTAGCCATACTAGAATGGATAGATTTCGTAATGAGTATATTAGGGATAAAGTCAGAGTTGCGCCTATAGAAGACAAGCTGAGAGAAGGGAGACTAAGATGGTTTGGGCATGTGCGGTGTAGACCTTTAGATGCACCAGTTAAAAAATTAGAACACCTTAGAGTAGATGTGGATAAAAAAGGGAGGGGTAGACCTAAGCTAACTTGGAATAGAGTTATTCAGCATGATCTTGAGTTTTTTAACATTTCTGATAATATGGTTCATGATCGCCCCGAGTAGAGAAAGCGAATCCATATAGCCGACCCCAATTAACTTGGTTTTAAGGCTTTGTTGAGTTGAGTTTAAATTTTATATTTAATTGGTTAGTTTTAACGTTTTAACAATGTATGAGGCAAATCATTATTATTCATTCTCAAATTCTGACATGAAAGTTAATTAATTCAAATTGTTTCATTGATTTTTAATTATAATAAGATCAAAATACCACAAACATCTTTTGATATTATTAAAAAAAGAAAAGACAAAAAGTCATATTTTCTAAAATATATTAATACTTATTAGTCTGGAGTATGCTATATATATATTTCTCTCATAGATCTATTTATTTTGTGAAAAGTTGCATGTTTTTGAAAAAAAAATTCTCTAAAAATTAATTTTTATTATTAGTAGTTACATTATTGCAAATTATTTTTAAATATATGAACCTTTTAATTTATAATACTACAAACATATTTATTTTTTTAAATAAAAGAAACAGTAATATTGATAACATTTTTTTTATAAAAATTTTCTAATAATACTTACTATATGTATAGAGATAAATGAGAAATATATTTTAGAGTTCATAAACTCACCTAGGGTGTCACCAACTTTGAATGTTTTCCCAGAAGCCCAAGTGCCGTAATTGACTCCAAAATCGGTCCAACCTGCCGTATCTCCCACAGTATATTGCGTAGCGTAGGCTGCCGGAATGGCCAGTGCAAGAATGAAGAGAGCAGTTGCCATAGCCATTTTTCAAAAGCTCTTTAGTATATTTACCTAATCTATCAATCAACCAATAAACAAATTCTATGAATATGAATTTCTATGTATAGCTCGGAAAAAAAAAACATGTAAGTGCCTTTTAACATGTAACTTGTTATATATAGACACAATAGAATCTGATTATAAATTGAATTTTAAAAAAAAAAAAAGAGTCATTCTGACAAGCACACAAACAGCCAGCCCATTTGTTCATTGTTTATTAATCTTCTGCTACATACTTCTATAAAATAATATAGTTGCCTATAATCTACCTAATGCATTGAGAAAACTTAATGTTCATTTCAAAATTCTTATTTTAAATTCAAAATATTTTTAATTATGATTTGTTATCTTTTATTAATAATTATTCTTATAATAATTGAGTTTTATAGTTGTTATTAAGTTTTATTATTTGTCGTTCTTTGCTTGTTTATGCTATCCTATTTTAAGATGATGTGTCTGTTAAATTCTGGACGATTGTCTTGTATAAATTCTTAAGAACAATTATTGTTGGTACGATTCACACGCAAGAATTAGTATAAAAAATCTATATTCAAACTTTAATTTTCTTGAGGTGAATTTAAATGAACTGAATGGATATCTAAATGGTGTAATTGTATGCAAGAATTTCTTATAAATTAATTAGAGTAATGAAAAAGTTGCTTAAAAACATAACTAGTTGGCTTGGCTTCCAAATCAAATAATTTTTGGCATAAGCAGATGAGCTGGAAAGATACTTATTTTTTTTTAGCAAATATGTTTGCTACCTAATACAAATATAATTAGAAAAATATCAAATATGATATAGAGATTAGTTGGAATAATTCCACTTTTTCTCATGTTCACAAATATAAAATTGTATTATTTATGTTTAGGATAATGATTGTCACGTATTAACTAAATATTGACTTTGAATCATAATAAGGAGTTGGTTGATTATTCTATTTATTTTTTTTAAGTGCATTGATTTATTATCAATGATAAATAGTATAAAATATATTTTTGGTTTTTTTTTGTTATTAAAATTGAATTATAAAATTAAAGTTATAGCCACCACCAAGTAGCTCTTTGCAAGAAATGTACTAAAAATAATATATGTTTGTGAACCATAACCAAACCTCGTAGAATATTGGCTTTATCATTTAGGTAAATGTCTAATCAGAAACTAGATGCATTATTGCCTCAGAAAAGAAACTAGACATAGTAGCTCAAACCAAGTTAATTAATATTCAATAACATAATTTAATATATTAAATTAAAATCATTTTGGTAATTTAATTTTTAAAATATAAATTAAATATAAAAATTTTTAAATGATAAGTAAAAAAAATTAATACATATATTTCTATAATTTAAAAATAATATTTTTTATTCACTATTTAGCCTTTGATTTTTCATTTTACCAAATTCAGCTTAACTTTATAAAAATTCCACATTTATCTTTTTTTTTTTCTATTTTATTGACTAAAGATTAATCATCAATAATATTTATTTTACACATTCTATCCAATATAATGGACAATATATGTGTGATTGTGTAATAGTTTCAGATTTAAATTCCTTGATAGTTTACTTTATTAAAAAAAAAACATAGAGTACCTATCATGGGTAAATTTATAAGCAAGTTATATTTAAAGTCAATGATTAATATTTGATAATTGTGGTTAATGATTAATAAAATGATATATGGTTTGGTGAAAAGTCACTAATGCTATGTTTGAGAAAAAAGATAGGTGAGAAAAAAGAATTGAAAAGATTTACTAATATTATTTCTCAATGTTGTTTGGAAAGATTGTTAAAAATTAGGGAATGAAAAGTTAGAGAAAAAAAAATTAAAATTACTATTATATCCTATTAATGGTTGATTGAGTTATAAAATTAAGGTTAGAATTATTATTTCATTTATAAATATAATTTAAAAATTATTTTCACCTCCTTTCTCTCTTGAAACAATTTTTGTAGGCCTAGAGAAAATTTTATTATTTGAATTTTATTCTCTTCCCTCTTCTCACCTTCCCAAGCAAGGGAATCACAATTCTCTGAATTTGACATTCTCATCTAATTCTTTCGTTAACCTTTCACCCATTTCCAAACAAAGTGTAAGTGATCAAAGTTGTGATTCACCTCATACCGTCTTTAATTAAATTTCTAGAACATGAATTATCAATAATTTCTATAATTTGTTACTCTTTGCAAGTAATTAAAATTAGGCAAGTTTTTCCAACTAAAATTATCCCTAATCAGAATGCACATAAAAATAACTCCTTCATAAATAGGAAAAATGGAGGCAATATGACAAAGCTTATACGTGAAAATACAAGAAATCTCCTATTAACCAATTTTAGCAATAACATCATTCAAAGTAGATACAGTTTGGGCATAATATTTCTCTGCCTCTGGGGTACTTTTAATAAGAAGAGAAACAAATTCTAAAAATATAATATTTTGCACATGATGAATTCAAAATTAAAATATAATAATAATTTTAAAAAATCACAAATTATAAATTTTAACCATTCAAAACATAAATTTTTAATTTTTGTAAATTAAGGCGTATGATCACAATTTCAGTTTTTAGTAACGATGATTACTATTTTGACTGGCTTTAATAATTTGTTTTAATATGGCAAAAAATAAAAGTTTGTGTTTCGAATTGTCAAGATTTAAAGTTTTAATTTTGTGAAAAATTCATATAGTTAATAAAGAAAATATACTTTTACCTGACTGATGTTTGCAAAGAGCTTTCCAATGAGGTCCTGGAGGGGTTTCTTCTCCTCTTTAGGTTTAGCAGCAACAATAGTCTTGAGGTCATAACGTAGATACCCAGCTGTGAGGCGTAGATCATTCATCAAATACGGCCATGCCTTCTTCTCTATGTATTGCTTCACATTTATAATGTCTTTAGCTGATTCCTTTGCTCTTGCAGCTGCCTCAGTTGGGGTTTTTGCTTGAATGTAAAATCTCTCTTTTAATGGTAAGTCCAAATCTCTTGGCTCATCAGAGTTAAGAGTCCCAGCTGTCCAATATATAATTACCCATTTATTTCAATTCTATAAAATTTATTGTTTGATATCAATTTTTTACACATATTTAATAAAAAAAATAAACTTAATTTACTATTCTTGTAATGATAAAAATTAAAAACTATTAATAGCATATCAAATTTATCTCATTTTTCATCAATAAAATAAATACATTATGCTTTTAGTGTTTACTTATCATTATCATCTTGAAATTTAAATTAGTCATTTAATATGTAAAGTGGATGCTTTCAAATTGCTTTAATTATTTCACCTATTTATCTATAATTAGCAATTTTATTGTCGCTTAATTTTTCTCAATAATTGAATTTTCTCAAGTATAATTAGTTTGTAAAATTTGAAATTTGATCAATGACAATTAAACCAAAACTCGACCATAATCCAAAGTGATTAGACAAGCGGAAAAAGAATGAACTTACGCAGTCCACCGGAAGGAGGAGGAGGTGGGCCAACCTTAATAGGAATAGCATCAGCTAACACAGCTTGAACAAAAGACCCAGAAGCCAAACCAGCTGCAACAATACCCAACATGGCTCTGCGGCTAGTTTCAGCTTCTGTTTGTTGGGCTCTGACAGTGAAACTGGGCCTAACCATAGTTACCCGTGTGTTGCTACTCATGCTCAAGCGGGTTGAACCACTGAGTTGGAGGCTGCCTTCAAGAACAGCCTGAGAATTGCCATGTAAACCAGCCATTGATTGTGCCATTTTTTTATTTGAGAACTGCTCTGTTAGTTTCAGATTGTGGAATAATTTGGGATTGGATTGTTGGTTTTAACAATATTGCTTCCCATTTTTGTGATGTAGATTGGTTCTGGCCCAGCAACTTATCTACCAGTTTCTACTTGGATAAGCTGGACATAGTTTTCCACCAATCATCCTTTAACACGTGTTCCTATAATTTTTCTGTTTGACATGCTGGCTATAAGCTCTTCCATGTATATTTTTCTGTTTGACACGTTGGAAATCAGATCTTTCATTCTCTAGTAGCATCATGCCACGTGTACTTTTGAAAGATAAGATATTAGTAATTCTTGAATGACTCTTGCAAATATATAAACTAAATGAAATTATAAGAAATCACCAACAAAGTTATATTTTCATTCATTAATTTAATTCAAAGTTATATAAGGTAATATTTAAATTTTCATAAATAAAAATACCAACACCATATTTAGAATAAAATAATTCTAATTTAAATTATGAAACACAACAATAAAAATTATTTTTATTTTTATAGTAAAATGTTAGATATAAAATATTTAAATATTAGTATGGATCATTTTGGTATATTAAATTTTTTAAAAAATTCATAATAATAAATTTGACCAAAACTCACCTTCATGCGAGTTTTTATTATGGATACAGAGGAAGGGATAAACCCAAAACAGAACAAAAGAAATGCAGCTTAAACATCACCAGCAACATTGCTGGTTCTAACAGCATGAGGCTAGGCACCTTAATGTGAGTTTTAAAACCCCTCAAAAATGAAAGATTTAAAGTATGGTGGATTTCAATAAATCCATGATTCACTTCTTTAAACCAAACCTTAAAAAAAGGTAGAATCTATGGATTTTATAAAATCCATCATCAAAATCTTTCATATGAAACTATCTCTTCACTGAGTAAGAGAGATTTTTTCTTTTAAGAACTTGGGACGTAAATTTAATAATATTACCTGCTTTTAAGATTTTTTTTTTCTCATGTATAAAAGATGGGATAAATGAAAAATAAATCAAGAAATGAGTGCTGGCAAAAAAAAAATCAAGAAATGAGTAAAATTGCTTCATATTCCAACATAAGTGCCATACCTGATTATTGTTTAATATTAATGAAAAATTAATTAAAATATTTATAATTATCGATTCATGATAAGTCGATAACGGGCCAAAACTGGGTTTAGCCTCTAATAGGAATATGGACTCACTGCGCAAAGTTCATTTGCATTCATACTTGTCCAAATAACATGTTCAAGTCCAAATACTTGTCCAGTCCAATCAGCTCATTCCTACAATAAATTATATATTTTTATATGCATGCCTATGTATATATAGATATAAATAATTGAATTGAAACCTGTTGCGCTCGGACTCGTTCTTTAATATGGTGCTACGATGATGCCAATCCTTGTCCTTATTTGTAAAGAGCAGTGCACCATTTGGAAAAGCTACCAATTGCTTCTGTCCAAGTACCAGATCCCGCTGTTGAGGGAAAATCATAAAAGGTAAAAAAAAAAATCACAGTAATACAGTCCTGCATCAATATGATTTGACACCAATTAGGAGTTCAAAATTATTCTGAGTCTTGTAAATGTACTAGTCATTATCCGATCCCTCGAACCTTCAGAGATGAGTTCGGACATATGATAAAGACAACTGACTACATTAGTCATCAGCCTTCCGATCATGTTATAATCCCATCAAGAGTACTTTGTAACCTACCCTAGCCGGACACGTATCCCAACTGCAGGGACTCAATCTTATAAATACCCCTTAAAGCATCTTATTCAGATAAGACTGAAAATATACTAAAAAAATCACACACATTCTATTTTTGAAAATTCTCTCTCAACTTTTCTATAGAAACTGGCTCCATCGTCGGAGAGTTTCGCCGGCCACCCATGACCGTTTTACTGTCTTACAGTTAGACTCAATCTAACTAGATGAGTTTCATTCAAACTCTGTAAAATTACATCACGCATCATATAGTAAGCGCTAAAAAAGGTTGGGGATGATTGTACAACCAAATCATGATACAATAATGTCCCGATTCATGATGAGGTAGAACTAGGGCCAGGTACCACTAGGCATTAAAAACTAGAAGGTGACCTGGTATGATTGCAGCAACGAAAATACAGTTTTTTTGTAAAGGATTATTTTATACATTAGAATAATATATAATTAAAAAAAACTTTTATATATTTTTATGTGGATCAAATATAATATATAATTAAATTTGCATAATTTTACGCTTATTTTTAAAGGAATTTGAGCTCTACCATTGAGATCATCCAATTGCCGGAGTTCCTCACAAGATGACAAATCCTCTTAAGCAACCCATTTATTCTGATGTCAAGACGTCATCCATGAGAAAAATATGTTGGCATTGACTCCTTTCATGTTGATATGGTGTTCAGCTCAAACGAAGCCAAAGGAAAGTCAGTGAGATTTTTAAGTAGAAAACAGGAAAGTAAAGGGCATGATGTACTGTTTGTTTGTCTTAACTCCGAATATTTCCTTTTAAAGAGAATTTTACTTTCTTTATTTTTTTTAATTATTTGGACTAGTGAAAAACAAAAGAAAACTAAAATTTATTTTCTAACAGCCTTTTTAAAAAAAACAAAAACTTTTCCTTTCTAGTTCACATACAAAAGAAAGTTCTACTCTGTTATTTTTCTTTCCCTTATTTCCCCTTTCCTAAACATAGAATTACAGTGCTGCTCCAAAGTAAGTTTGAAAAAACAGCAGCAATTCCTATAGACATTGTGTCGCGAACAAATTTTGCTAACTAGATATGAAGAGCTATCAAGAGGTTCAACAAGGCTCTGTTAAATAACTAGATATAAATTTATATGAAAACCTGCTCTTATCCATAAATTTATAACTAGATATGACTTCATATATCTTTAACCCTACTCTTTTCAATAATTTTACTAATATTTGGGAATAATGAGATTCAAACTTAAAACCTCTTAGATGAGTGAAAATAAATCTACCACCCACAAGTTGAAACATGAGCAAGTCATCAGCAGCAAAAGAAAAGTCAATGAAAAGTAAAAGGGATTTTCAGCTGAAATGCAACGGAGACATTGCATATAAATGTATTCCATAGAGCTGACATGAATTTTGGGAAGAATCACGTCCATGAAAATTTCCAAATTTAATATTTTCTTCATAGGTAATGAAAACTTTCAAATAAAAAAGAGACGAACAATACAGGTACACAAATTTAATGTCTAATTATGTGGGATTGTGGAAGAAAAAAATAGAAATGGTGTCCTCTTTTGCATTATCCTTAGGTGTCTGTGTCTGACGTAAAAAGTAAAGAACTAAGCCTAAATTAAAAGCTGGTCAGGCATGTAACCCCCAACTTGCATATATATTATATTCCATTTTTTCCTACGGCTATTCAAGTTCCGCTATCTCTGGCTCTTGGGTCCCCCTTTCTATCATGAATTTTGCCTACTGAATTAGAGATTTTTCATAATGAGGTAGTAATTTCAGCGGGACCACCTCCTATATTTTTCTGTTTTCTCCCTCTTCTCTCACAAACTTATTTATAAACAATACCCAAATTTGGGAACTAGATCATTAATTCATTATTTCCTAGTTTTCTATACACTGTAACTGTACAATAATGAAATATATGTACAGAACAGATCCTTTGTTTTGGAAAAAAACATAAATAATTTATTAGCTTATAAATAGGGAGAGCCAGTATTTTTGTAGGATCAATTGACCAAAAATAAGAAAGAGTGAAAATGGAAGGAAAGGGAGAGAACTCACACACTTCATTTACTACTGCAATGAGTCTTACCATGTCAGGTGCAACTAATGTACCTGAACGTTACATTCTCCCCCCGGCAGATAGGCCAAACCCTGATTTAAGCCCCTCTCTGACCCTTCCCATCATTGACCTTTCCCTCTTACACGATCCTTCTCTAAGGTCTCATGTTGTGGATGAGATACGAAGTGCCTGTAAAGAAATTGGCAGTTTTCAGGTAGATTTTATACTATAGCCAAATGCATGTTAATGCCTTATATTACTAAGACTGTTAATGTCTTACTATATGAAAATAAGTCACTATACCGATATTCAATAAGTCATTTTCACTCTTTATATCACCATGCATAAAAGTGTCCAATCAAGATAAAAGAAGCCATCAAATTGTATGTGGACGGAGGAAAATTCAACCCCCAAGACCTTGGTTAACATGATCCAGCTTGACTGATATAAAAGAATGCGAAACACCAATTCATTCATTCAACACCTAATATCCTTCTTTTACGTAGAATATCAAGACATGAATGCATTCATGATCGTAAATATCTTTCAATAAAATTTGATATGAATTTACGTCCAAACTTACGTTTTTCAGGTGATAAACCATGGAATTCCTCTTCATGTGACGAAAGATGCTCTCAATGCTGCAATGGAATTCTTCAACCTGCCTCTCGAGGAGAAGATGCATCTGATGTCAGATAATGTGCATGAACCTGTAAGGTATGGCACCAGCTTAAATCGTGCAAAGGATAAAGTTCATTTTTGGAGAGACTTCATCAAGCAGTACTGCCATCCTATCTCAGAGTGGATCCATCTATGGCCAGCAAATCCTCCAAGTTATAGGTAATTAAATACTAAAATACAGAGTTCATAAAAAATGTGATACACGCAGAAGTACTTTCACTTTAGTGCCTTCAAAGTAAATTTTTTCCCATAAAAACTCAATATAATTGAAAGTTTTTAGTTGGCAATGGCAAACATCAGACTAAATGTAATACCTACAGATATGGTACTAAATGGGATCAAAGTTAGTGACAAAGTCAGAAAACTTTTTTATGTGGCACTAATTTCTTAAACTACAATTTACACAAGGAAACCAAATATTTAATATAGCCAAATTAAGAAACATTTGCACTTTAAATAAGGGAACCAAATATCATATATAGCCAAATTTTTATAATTTTACACTAAAAGAAATGGTAATTTGGAGGTCGAGGGGCCAAGGCCCCTCTTGGTCCTCCTTGCCTCCATCATTGGTCAAATCTTGTTATTGTACCATAAAATATCCTCTCTATCTGTTTGGTTGCACAGGGAGAAGATGGGAAACTATGCAATAGCTGTGCAAGATTTGCAAAAACAACTAATGGAAGCTGTTCTAGAAAGCTTGGGGCTGAGCCCTAATTACTTACAAAATGAAATTGGAGAAGGATCACAAGTGATGGCCATAAATTGTTATCCAGCATGTCCTGAACCACAGCTCACGCTGGGCCTGCCAGCACACTCAGACTATGGATCGCTAACAATCCTACTTCAGAGTTGCACTGGTCTACAGATGATGTACCAGAATAAGCATTGGTTTACAGTTCCAGTAACAGAAGGGGCATTAATCGTTCAGTTGGGTGATCAGCTAGAAGTAATGAGCAACGGCCAATATAAGAGTGTTGTTCACCGGGCAACCGTTAACGCTGAGAAGAAGCGTTTTTCAATAGCAAGTCTTCATAGTCTAGCTTTAAACAAGAAAATGGGGCCAGCACCAGAGCTTCTAGACGAACAACACCCAGCATCCTACATAGACTTCAGTTTCAAAGAATTTCTTGATTTCATCTCAAAAAACGATATAATGCAGGGAAGGTTCATCGATACAGTTAAAAGCAACCCTGGAAAAGAAGTGTAGTAGGATTCAGGACATCACCTATGTCCGTTCAGTGTATCGTATTAATAAGTTCTGCACAAGATTACACAGTCTGATAAGTATGTTATGCATGTTCAGATGATGGTACTACCCACTATTTCATGTACTTACTAAAGTTGCACTAAATAAAACTGTTGTATCTCTTCCTTTAACTTTTGAATCTAAATTTAAATAAAAAAACTTAAAAAAAATATAACATTCTCCCTCATTCTCCACGGCAATTGACTCAAAATACAATAAGAGAAAGACTCAAAGCTATCTGCAAGCTTAACCAGAAACAAAAGAAATTATTATTATTATTATTATTTTAAAAAGCTGCTGTATGAAAGCCATCCCATTTTTATGACTTCCTTACATTACCCTGTAATCCATGAAAATAAATGCTTCATATATGCAATTTAACTTACACATGAATCTCTACATGGAACAGCAATCAATGATATCATGGATAATGCGGATCATTAATGTCATTTTAAAAAATCTTTATATATTGACAGCCAATAGTATTTGAATCACAACAAAAGAACCCTTTATGGAAACCAGATTCTATCATTATGTGCAACTTGCAAATTTTGAATGTGCAAAACAACCAAAAGTTATCAGATTTTGAGATTAAATTTGCTTATTATTCCTGCTGAAACCCATGGTAGGCAGGCTGAGAATCATGATCCACATTGATTCCAAAGATACAAAGGAATGTTAAAAAAACATTCATATCTGCAACCATTCATCTGGTATTAAACATTTTCATTTCCTTCTTACTTTTTAAGATAGCTACACCTATACTATGTAAATAATTTTGATAATTAGCTTAGTTAGATTCTTTACAGAACCACTAAAAGGTTGACTATTGCTTACTCTGTGTTTCTGTTCTAACAGTTAACTAGCAGCTGCCTCCATTGTAGCAGTTAACCAGTATTTGAAATTATTTATGAAATTAAATGTCTACCTTCAAATTAGGGAAAAAAGCTCAATTACATTGATCATTCTCAATCTCACACAACAATAATAATAATGGAAAGCCTCAACAAAGTCTACATTGAGCAGTCTCTTTCAAGGTAAGCAACGAGAAATCACTTACCAATTGCTCAAAATCGTCCATACTCCGGTCACTCTTTTCCTCTCCCTCTTCTCTCTTGCTCTGCTCTGCGCTGCGCCGTTGATTCCATCAAATCATAGCCGTCCTCCGGTAACAATTTTTATTATTATTTCTTTCAGAAGTCAAAATCGAGAATTTTAGAAACAGAAGCTTCTGTTTCTTCTGTAAAATCATCTGACATCGCGTCAATGGTAAGATCTAGTCGACGATCCGTGATCGTTTATGAATTGTTAATATGTGATCGCTCGTATGTCTTTACTGTGTGCTCGCTACCTTATTGGATATAATAGTAGGGGCCCTCATTGAGCCTTCTGCGGACGATACAGGATTTGAGATTTCCAATAATCTTTTTCATGAAACATAATTAATTAACTACCACATCTTTAATTTGGCAAAAAAATAAAATAAAATTAACTAATACAAATAAATCAATTTTAAAAAAAAAATTTCAGTTATGTAAATATGATAAATTCCATCTTTAATTTTTTTTCTTTACCTAAATAATTTTATCTTCAATTTCCATAACCTAACTCAATATGATGAACATACCATCTCAAATAATTTAAATTAAAAATAATTTAAAATAGTTCAATAACAAATATATAGTAAGGAGTGTTTTGAAAGAAAAAAAGTTTACTAATAGCATGTTTGACATTATGCTTATCAAAAATATTTTTAAATAAATTTTTTTATATTTTATCTAAAATACTTTTTTAAAATTATTGATTTAAAAAAAACACTCACTCAAATAAAAAAAAATTAAGCATTTTTACAACTTTTAATAAAAATTCCAAACAATTCCTATGGAATTCCAATACACTTTATAAAGAGAGAATAAAAAGAAGATTTCTCTTCTTATTTTCTCACACTTACTCCATTTACGTTATTTTCATACATTGGACACCATATTGATTTGGACGTCGAAATCACTTTCGTAAGCCTCTCTCAGAATTTTTAATCTGCTTTTTTTGATTTTATATGTCAGTATAAGACACATTCATACTTTATCAATAAATAAATGGATAATCTAAATATATTATTTATCATTACATATTATATTTAAAAGTAAAAATAAAAAAATTGTAGTGCATTCTTTTAATCATCTAAAATATCAAAGAATAATTTGTTTTATCATAATGTTGAAAAAGCAAGAATATCCTTATTTGGGTGATTACAAATTATGTTGACAAGAAAATGCCACAAAATACACTCTTTTTTTTTAATGAAAGAGAGTGCAAAAGACACATTAGCAACTACACTGAAAAAATTCCAATTAGATTGGCACCTAAATAATAATATTATCAGAAAATTTAAAATACAAAAATTTTTATTCAAACTATAACTAATTAAATGTTTACAAAGCAAAATTCATGGTATAAAATGCCACGAATATCATGTAAGAGAAATAACCATCTCTTAAGGAGGTTCATTAAAAGTATGATTTTTTTAAATTAAGAGAGGAATCATGGTGAGTTAACCAATCAATACATAAATTCGTCTTTTTATAAATATAATAAACTTTCACACTCTAAGCTCGAGAAATCAACTCTTTAACTGTCATAACAAGACTATAATTGTGATTATAAGGAGAGGAAGATTGATTAACAAGAGACACGCTAATATTGCTATCGACAAAATACACTTTTTCTAAGACTAATTTAAATTTTATGTACTCAACTAACCCAAAACTAACAAAAATTACTTATAAAAAATTTGTATGCTTAATAAAAGCTAAATTTAAATAATCAAATTTTAATTTTATAAAAAAATATAGAATCTAACCAAGTAAATGATTAAATGTTAAGATATTGTTCTTTAAAAAAAATGTATGGAGACAATAACAAATTAATAATATTTTAATTTTTATTATAGCACATCATTTTTTTTCCTCATAATTAATGAAGGAGCTTATCAAAGTTTTCATTTAGTTCTCATAAATTATTATTCATAAATATAATTTAATTTAATTTTGATTTTATTATTATTTTGTTTATTTATTATTTCTCGTTTGTGTCAATTTAATAATATTTAAAAAAATGTTGGAAAATATTAATATGGATACAATTTTAAATTTTTTTGCTATTTTTAATAGCATGTTTTTTTATTTTTGACATTTTGTTATGTAGTGTTATAACCTAGAAATGTATAATTTTAATCCCTAATTTTCATCTAATATGATAAAATTAAAAAATTACTTATAAAGAAATAGATTAAGTTAAATTATTTTATTATATATTTCAATTTAGAATTTTCATTTTATGAGTTTCTTTAAGATTTTCATAAATATTGAATCATGTTAGTTAAAAAAAATACTCATTTTATTTTAAAATAATATTTTATTTAATTTT
>CAOJBK013452901.1:0-22636 GCA_948294925.1 Codiaeum variegatum
ATTACAAAGATGATGAAATTGATTCAAATCCAGAGGAAGGAAGCAAGATTTGGTAATCTCAAGTTGTATGTGTATTTCTAATGATTATCATTTAATTCTATTTGCTACTGGTCGTAGATGAATTGACGAGGCCAATGAAGAAACTATTGTTGCAATTACGATGGTGGCAGAAAAATTGAAGAAGTTAGTCAATTTAGATTGAGGTTGTTACGGTGAGTATGAGACAATCATCTTTCTCTTTCGCTTAAATTGTTTGTCTCTGATTCAATGATAGATTGTAGATCTGTTCTTCAATTATTGTTCTGATTCTTAAAATTTTTATTTGAATTTAATATATTAAATATTCAGACATTTTCAATGTATATTTTTATTATTTCTAATGTATGTTTTTTGTTATTTGTAATGTATATTCAGATATATATTCTAAATAGTTATCTAATGAAAAAAAATACTTTCTGAAATATCTAATGTATAATTTATATATATGTGAAGTATAATTCAAATATATATAATGTATATTTCTATTTTTCAATAAATAATTCAGACATATAAATAGATGTATATTTCTATTACTTTATTGTATATTTTACTAATTTGTAATATATATTTCTTTTGTTTCAATGTATAATAAATGATTGATATAAAAAGTGTAAAAAGATGTATATTTCTATTATTATAATGTATGTTTCACCAATTTGCAATGTATATTCTTCTATTTTTAATGTATAATTTTGATATATAATATATGATTAATAAGTATAATATGAATAAAATATTCAGATATAATATAAATGTGTACTTAATATAAGGTGTATGTTTAATAAATATAAGCTGAATTAATAATGAATATTTATTGAAAATAATTTTTAATTACATTAAATAAATTAGATAAAAAGAAGACATGAAAAATGAGGGGAAACAATGTGAAAAAAATTATGTAGAATATGGGAATTGAACCCACGACCTGATGTATAAATGTAAAAAAGACAAACCATCTCTTTTGAACAACTTCACTAGTATAGCAACATGCATTTTTATATATTAACACTGGCACGAGCCAGTAGTAATGTGGGCAATGGATCACACAGTTTCATAATCCAGAGACCATGTAAGATTTTATCATGGGGAAGTCCACTATGGAAAAGTTCAAGAACATACTACTTAAAAAAAATCTAAGATGAAGCATCTAAAAAAAAAGATAATTATCCAAAATGTCCTTGAAGATAGTGTCTATAAGTGGAGTGTCCAAAAGAATAGAATTTGGACACTTCCATTCAAATTCTCGGACACGTTCGAGTAAGCATACCATTCGTTCAAGTCAGACAAAATAAGCCAACTACTTAAAGTACGGTTTTGACAATATGCTTAGGTTAAAAGCCCTAACTAATAGGTCCCATCAAATTCGAAAAAGGTACTTTTTGATACTAATACTTATGCCAAGATAAAATGAGATATAGTCCACCTTTTTACCAATAGATTATTGACACATCATCATCATAGTTATCATTAACGACTAACTACCTCACGTATTGATCCTATCCATTTAAACAAGCCACGTCGACACTCTAGGGCCATATATAAGGCCTTCCACGCTTATAGTAGACGTAAATTCTTTACTTCATTTTCAACCTTCTAAAAATTCTAATCCTTTATTTAATCTTTTTTCATCTTTGGTGGTTTATGCAACATCAAAGATTTCTATAAGTGCCAAGTTACTGACTTGAGGATCGGAGATCCTTTGCCAAGCACAAAGTGTAACACTCCTAACCATTGTTTGTTTTACAGGTCCATATTAAATTGTGTTAAGTCCAACCTTAAAGTTCCACATTGTTATTGATTGAGCTTGTGGCTCATCAATCAACAAATTACAAAATTATTATAATAATATATACAAATTTGATTGGTTGTTTTTCTTTATATATAATTATCATAGTTTTTATGTTAGTATCGATTGTAATTTCGTAATTACAAACCTTTTCTAATTCTCTCTCATTTGTACTATATATAAAGAGGTCTAATTCTATTGAATAAGGTATATAGAAATTCATTCTTCTCTCTATATTCTTCTTTTTTTAAATGGTTAAATTATATTTTATTTATAATATATTACCAACACAAATAATTTTCAAGATAAATAATTAATCTTTATTTTTTTTATCAAATCTATATATTTTAATCCGTTTTTTTCTTTATGAACCAATAGTATTTATTTTACTTGAATCTAACTTTTTCTATACAAAATAATTGTATAAAAATAATGGTGTAATGGTTTTCTAACTCCAATTATTTTCTTTTTCTCATTATTTACAAAGATTTAATTATATTTATTCTAATAGCTTTGTAACTAGTGAGAATTGAACTCGATCAACAATCAATAAACCATTAGAGTTATACTTCAATGGTGTCTCACTTGGGCTTGCAAGCACAAACCAATGTTAGGAAGACTAGGCGTTGCTTCTGATAAAAGACTTCGAATGCTCAAATAGTAAACTTGGATTTAATGGAGGCTTTAAATGTTAATTATAGTATTTGATTGAAGAAAAGGTTGTAGATCCCTTACAAAGTTGGTGTGGAGGGCCTTATATAGGCCCTAAGCGTATAAAGAGGATTGGATCAGACAATTTAGAATAAATGTGGAGAAGGGCTTACCATTGGTGATATCCTATTCTATTAGTGACGTGTTCGGCATTGATTATTAGTGGAAAAAGTATATCCCCTTTCATCTTAACATGGCTATCAGTTTGAAAAGAAAAATTTCTTAATTTGGTAATGCTTGGGGAGCACGTCTCTGACATTGGTGTGTTGTGACAGAGATAACACTGTACATGGTGGTTCACCTATTTTTCCTGGACATGTGAAGAGGTCCTTGAAATTCCAAACTATATGTCCGAGGTTTCGTTCATGAATAGAGGCGGACCATTTGTATGGACATTTGTATCTTTAGACTCTTGCTGGCCCAGGTGATGTTCGTCTCCCAGTTTGGCTCTACCTAGGGCCTTTTAGAAAATTAGAATTTCCTATTAGCGGGCTTAGACGTAGTAAACCCCTATCAGTAGCCCCTTTGTTTTCGTGAAGGACCATGTCTCGAACAAGAAGGTTTTTATTGAAAGAGATTCTTATCATTAGCTCCAGTTTCAATTCTAAGGGTTATCTATGTAGACCATTAATTTAAACCCTTATGTGAGGCTTATTCGGACAGTCTTCAACTGACTCTTTCTCATACCATTCTTTTGTTTTCACATATTTCTTTTTAACTCTTCTGTGGGAATGGAAAGATTATGAATGGCTAGTTGCTCCCTTTTTAAGCTTTTCTGCTAACTTTTCATTTTCTTGCTTAGATTACAATTGCCATCAAGGAAGATGAGGACTTTAAGATAGATTTATTGGATCAGGTTATAGCAAGCATAGAGGAGCCTAAGATCCGGACAGAGGTCCCCCTTCCCATCTAAGATTTTTAAAATGGGTTTCTTCAGTTGAGAAACCATGAAGAAGCTCAAATGTATCTCTACTACTGCAACCCTCGTCGGCCCTAGTACCGAGCCTTGTATTACTTTATTGAAAAGGAGGAGGGTGCTAAGAAAGAATACTTCTTTGCGAAGAGGGTTGGAATTTAAGCTGAGCTCGTAGCTCTTGAAGATCTTCAGCATATTTCTCCCTAGCCTGAGATCCCCACCAAAGTTCTACTGCTCCTACTTAACCAATTCAACCTATTACTCAAGTAGGTTTCCCTTCCTCTAAAGGGCCTTCTGCTGATCCATTTGGAGTAAATGCCTCACAGGTCTTTAAGTTCACTACTAATGGCATGTCTTTTAGGATTGATAAGGTTTAAGAATTCAAAGATGATGGGTTAGTGCACTATAAATTGAGGTGGTCATTCGAAATCACCCCAAATTATAAGTCCCTTTTCTTAAGACTTTGGATTTCTTATAACGCACTAGTACTTTTCAAACTGAATTTCAAGACACTTTAGAATTACTGCATAAGGGGGTGGTGAATTATATTTAAAGTATGACTAAGGAATGTGTTATCAGTCTTCTTAGGACATATGCAGAGGCATTTGCTCCCATTACTCTGACCACTTCTAAAAAGGTCTTAGATGGTCCTCCTCTTCCACCCTCTACTAGTTCTACAACTTCCTCAGTTCAACCTAAGATATAAAAGGATCCTTAAACTAGTGAAAGGAGATTTTCTATGACTTAGACCCATCTTCCCCCTCCTCCTCTTCTGGTAGTGCCTCAAACCTTAATGAGGGGGTGTTCGAGACTTTTAGTCCTTCTTTTTCATTTACCCCTTCCTCATGGTCTGAGATGCTTAGCCCTTTAAGGGTGGTCCATCTAAGGATCAAGTGGGTTAAGTGGTTTGCTCCTGCTATAGTCTTGGGCTTTTGACTAGGAGGACCAAAAGGTCTACATACCTGAGATTGTCTTTTATGAGTAACCATATCCTTTTCTCCTTACTTACTTTTTTTCTTTTATTTAGGATGTGATTAACTTCTTTCTTTTTTCAATCGAAGCTATCACTAACATTACATCTTTCACTACTTTGGTGCATTTTATAGCACCTAGCCCCCTGATTGTTATTATTGTTTCCTCAAATGATGTTCTTCCCTTGGCTGCCACTGAGGATGAAGGACAAGAGGTGGCCGATGTTAGTGTATTTAAGCACTTAAGAGGGGGAGGGGGGGGTGGGCGGAGGGGAATTTGGACCTTTTTAACTCTTTTTTATTTCAGATGACTTGCTTATGTTAAGTGCCTGAGTTAAACTGATTATTAATTTTTCTATGGGTAACTTGGGTTACTAAAAATGTTCAGCTACTAATAAGGACAGAAGCAAATTGCACAAATATCTTGCTGTGCTGATTAGCAGCCGAAAGATACTTACACTAGTAAGCCAGTGCTTATGGTTAGTTCTTTGATAGATATGAGTAGGAGCCTAACTGAATTTTCTTCAGTGTGAAAGACTTACCAATTGACGAGATAATGAGAGTTTTAAAAGATAGATAAGAAGCTTAATAGGAAAACTTAACAAAAGACATATATTTTTACTTTGTTGCACGCAATTAGGGAGCTAATGCAATGCAAGCAATTGAGAAAGAAACAACATAAGGATTTATACTAGTTTAGCACCAAGGCCTACATCTAGTCCTAAAAACCATAAGTTTTGAGAGTTCCACTAGTTAGCTCTATTCAATTAGCTAGAGAAAAGCCTTTACAATCTTAATTGACTAGGGACCTAACCCAGGAGAAATATACCCTTTCTCCAGTCCCTCAGAATTTTGCTAAAGCTTCTATAAACCTCTCATATATTCCCATGAATAGATGAACCTCTCATAGACTTTGCTATGACACCTCTAATACAACCGCATGCTTAATTAGGTGCATGAAAACCTTTAGAGCCAACATAGTTAAAAAAAAAATACAAAAGAACAAGATATTTATTACAACATATTCTATAATGGATCACTACAATGAATGCTCAAAGAATATGTTAAGATGAAAGAATTTTCGATGAAAACTCAAGTTCAAATGATTAGAATTAAATGCTTACTTGAGATGAAAAAATTAATGCTTAGTAAATTCTTCCAACTGATTGAGAAATGAGATAAAAAATACTTCAAGACTGATAGAAAGAATTAATTTTGAACTTGAAAATTCTGGAAAAATTAAGATCACTCAATTCTCATTAATGGCCTCAACCAACCTCATAAATGTGAAGATTTGAATGGTATTTATAGAGGTTGTTTGAATAAAATAGCTGCAAGAGAGAAAGAAATAAAATAATGATAAGCAGGCTCCTAACAACTTTTCAATAACTATATGTCAACCATTATGTGACTGATTGACATTTGCTTTTTACTTGAAACTGAGGTTTTCAGCCATGTTAGCTTCCTAGTCATTGGATCTCAACCAAATATGAAAAGTTCAATAAGTTCAACTCAGTTTATCCATTTAGTCAAGAAATATTCTTCCTTAACAAATCAGTGGCCTGATCACTTAGATCATTAGCCTGATCAGTTAAGGAATCAATACATGAAAATTTTAGTTTTACAAAAATGATTTGTCTCATGCATGAGAGTGCTAGTACTTATTCATTTTACATTTTAACTAACACTTGTCTTCTATTAGGTGCCTAATGGATCCAGTTAGGTCACTAATCTCAGTCACTTAGGCAATTAATGATCTGAACTATGATGTTGCATAGTTTGACTGATTAGGGAACTAAACACTTAGCTTGACCTGCATAAAACATGTTAGTGAAATCAATCATATCTAATAGTTTTGTGATCATCAAAACTAGAATGCTAATCCATATGAGGCTAATAATCGATGTCCCAACACCTCCCTCTCTTCCTTCCTAAGAAGAGTCTAACTGGTTGCTCAGTTTTAACCCCGTACCTATTACTGCCATAGCTAAGTCCATTACCGAGGACAAGGCCAACTTTGATGAGGGCACCACTATAGTCTCCACTCTTCCACCAACTGACTTAGAATGCTTTGAGGGGCTCATCCCCTTCAGCCATTTAAAAAAAAGGCATAGAGTAGAGCAAACATCTATGTTGGAGGGTGATATAATTTGTGAAGTCTTTTCAGCTACTGAAGAATCAATCTAAGTTCTAGAGGAAAAACTCATACACTATGATGATTATGGGAACTCTCGTGCTCTAGATATCCGAACAAATCAATGGGTAATTTCACTTTGGACTCGTCATGACTCCATACTCAATCTGCCTCAATTATTTATACCTTCATCTATTAATTCCTCCTTCCTCACCTTTGGGGGGTTTATCACTTTGGTTACTTCCTCTTTAATCAGGTTAGGGCCAGCCTTTGGGGTAAGCTTTCTTTATTTTTGAATTTTTTTTTCAATTTGGCATAATATGATATTCCTTTCTAACTACTTGCTTTCTTTAACTTAGGATATTTTATAATTCCCTAAGAGCACATGGGAGAAGTTGGCTTATATCCACTCTAAATTCTTTAATAGGTTAGTTCTAGCTAGCTTGCACTCCTGTTCTCACAATCTTACAATGGTGAGAGCTAGGAATGCCTAGGTCAAAGCTTCCTAAGCTAGGAATGGGGCTTCTACATTCATTGTTCTAGTAGAAGCTACTGAGGGGGAAGCCACTAAGGTGAAGGAAGAATTAGAAAAGCTAAAGAGGGAGATGGAGGCCTTATCTCAGGCAAATAAGGAGTTAAAGGAGTCTTTTCAATTAGATCATTATAAGTCCCTTAGATTGGAGGGGAAGTTAAAGAATATCTAAGCTTAGAAAAAGAAGCTCCTATAGGTTCATGCTCTGACCCTGCCTACATTAAAGCAGACTAGTGCTAGTGCATATCCTACCCAATATGATATACTTAGCTTCTTACAAACATTTCTTACCTCCCCATGGTTCAACCCTTATAGATATCATTTGGGGGTTTAGACATTGACGCATGCTTTCAATCAAACACTGTCAACTATCTATCCTTGCTTCCCTAAAGTGGACAAGTATGACTACTTCTGCATCGAGGAAGGATCATAGTTTAGAGGAATATATGGAAGAGTCAGCCTAGAGTCTGACAAGATTCTACTCCGAGAAACGGGATCCTCCAGGGTCTTAAGGCTACACTTGAAACGAAGGATGAGGATGTGGATCTTAATGCTACAACTGGGGATGGGACATCTACTGCAGATGGGACCTCTTGAGACAGTAGTATAGGACTTATATATTTTCTACTTAGTTGTAAATATTTGTAAATTCTTGCAAGAAGGAGCGGACCCCCGACTCCCTCTTTTTCCTTTTATACTTGTAAGAAACTTTTCTCTGTTAATGGAATTTATTATTATTCAATTATTTTTCCTAGTGACCTTATTACTTTTCTTTCTTGCATATATCTTATGCATTTGTGGTTTGTGAATTTGAATGGAATTGAGACCCTTCTCTTTAGGAAGGTACCTTGTTTTAGTGAGGTCTTTTCTGACCCTCCTCCTTGGGGAAGGATCTTTCCTTAGCAAAGGTTTTTCTAACCCTCCTTCAAAGGAAGGGGTCTTGCCTTAATAAGGTCTTTTATGACCCTCCTTCTTATAAACATACCTAACCTAAGTACGGATTTACCCTCCTCCTTGAGGGATGAATCTTGCCTTAGCAAGGATTTGACCCTCCTCAATGGGAAGAGAACCTATCTTGGTAAGGTTTTGACTCTCCTCCTTAAGGTGAGACATTACTTTAACAAGGATTTGACCCTCCTCCTTGGGGAGGGTTCTTTCCTTAAAGAGGATATAAATGTCCTCCTTGAGAGAGATCCTACTTTAATAAGTTTTTGACTCTCTTCCTTAGGAGAGACCTTGCCTTGGTAAAGATTTAACCCTCATTCTTAGAAACGGACCTTGCCTTAGTAAGGATTTAAATCTCCGCATTAGAGAGAAACCTTTCCTTGTTAAGGATTTGATCCTCCTCTTAGGGAAGGTACCTTGCCTTAATAAGGATTTAGTTTTTCCTCCTTGAGGAGAGACCTTACCTTGGTAAGGTTTTCCATTATTAAAGAAACATAAGGTCAATGAATGGATTCAAGTGTTATATTTTAATTCAGTGTCATCATTGATAATATATTTTAAAGTGTTGACCATTCCAAGTGGGGGAAATGTCCTCACCACTCATTGTTACAAATTTGCATGTGGTTAGCCCTGTGACTTTTCCTACTATGAATGGGCCTTCCTTGTTGGTAGCTAGCTTGTTTGTGCCTTCTCTCTTCCTTATTACCTCTACACTCCTTATGACTAGGTTTCTTTAAACACTCTTACCCAAACTTTCTTGTTGAAGTACATAGTGGCCTTGTATTGGCCAAAGTAGGGTTATCCCATATCTTGACTTTGGAATTTTTAAATTGAAGGTACTAATATTTTCAATTAAATGTGTAGGTATAAGGTTCAGAAAGTTCCAAATCACCATACTTAAATTTAAAAAGTCTTTAAAAAAATTCTACAAGATAAGTCAATTACAGGCACCACCAAAGGGTGTCAAACGACACAATAGCTAATCACAACTGAGCTTAGAGCGTGACCAAGCTCGTGAGACGTAATCACAGGCGTGACCTCAAGCATGAGTAATGTTAGAGCCTAATAGCTAATTTTTATGAGCTAGTGATAAAGCGACACTTGGCAAGCCTGGCCTTATTTTTTAAGGTCACGATCATGACAATACAATCCTGAGCACAACTATTTTCCTGCAAAAAAATTAAATGTTAGGCATTTCTTTCAATACTTAAGAAGGATGTTTTAGCACCATCCTATAATGGTATAAAAGACCTTGAATCTCAACATAAATAAGAGTGAAGTACCTTGAATATATTTTTATCAATAAATATTCAAATTGTAATTGATTTGTTGTGTTTTATGGCACTTGATGCTCATTCAATCATTTTGGATTGATTATAGGTTGAAATAGCCTTAAAATCACATTATAAAGGACATGAGATAGCCTAATCAAATTTAAATTTATGAAAGGTCTAAGTGCTAGCCTTTGGAAACACTTAGTTTCTGATAGCATAAGGTTGGGTGAGTGTGTCAAATGTAAAAATCACTAAGAAACTTCTGGTGGAACCCTAATTGTGAATTGAGAGAGTTGATATAAACATTTTTAATGCCCAAACCATTATAAAAATCATCCTTTTAAGTCTTTTTTGCTTGCAAAATTTGTGGACACCAATTCAACCCCACTTCTTGGTGTGCCTAGGTATAAACAAGTGGTATTAGAGAAAGGCTTTCTTTCTCTAAAGCTTAAGTTTTATATGAATGAAAGATTCAAAACATGCCACAAAAAGGTGTGAACAACACTTATATGAGCAAGCCATTCTTGGATGGAAGTAATTTTGCATAGTGGGAGTTAAAAAAGGAAGTCTTTCTTGATAATGATAGCTTTGATGTATGTGATTGTGTTCTAACTGACTATACCACTTCAACCGAGATCATAAATGAAGTAAAAGTTGATTTGCTTATAAGAAAATGGAACAAAACTCAAAAGTGACAGTATGGTACATAAAAAAGAGTCATGTCTATCATTTTTAATAGTCTCCTTAGTGAAGAATTTGGTAGAGTAAAACATTGTTCAAATGCTTATAACATTTGAAAAACTATTGATAACTACTATGAAGACACTCAATGATTTAAATCAAGGAAAGTGTAAATGTACATTCATAAATATGAGCTCTTCAAAATGAAGCCAAATGAAAGCGCCACCGATATGAAAAATAAATTATTGGCTATCATTAATAATCATCTTAGAAAGAATTACTCCTTAGAAGATATTAATAACAAGATTTTTAGAGCTTTTCTTAAGAAGAACTTTGAATCCAAGGTGTCAACTATTGACGAGTCTCATGATCTCTCTACGCAATGCACTAATGAACTCATAGGTAAACTTCTCACTCATGAAATGTATTTTAAAAAAGATTTTTGTCCTAGTGAGAAGATAAAGAAACTAGCTTTGAAGTCATATCAGAAGATTCTTATAGGAATTAGAGCACTGATATTGAGACTTACTAATAATGGCCAATTATAACTAGTTTTTACTTCATTTTTTGGTCATTATCTGAGTTTAATTGCATTTAATTTCCTTATTTTATTATGTTTTAACCCATTCTAGATCTAAACATCAATTTGGAGCTAAGTAATTCAAAATTTTTGATTTGGCGTGTGAATAGGGCAAAAAGGAGCAAGATCGCATAGGCTTGAATGTACTTCGGTATTTTTATCATAACTTGAGCTACAGAGCTCCGATTGAGATGATCTAGATACTGTTGGAAAGCTAAGAGAAAGATATACAACTTTGTAAAATATAATAAAGCCTAATTCAGATCAAGAGAAATTCTCATGGGCGTGAGAATTGCCGGTGACCACTAGTGGGCTTATTTTTTCTCAAGGGTTTTTTAGGAATTTTGGTATTTTGATCATAACTTGAGGTAAAGAGCTTAGATTGAGATGATTTAGGTATTGTTAGAAATCTAAAAGAAATATGTACAACTTTATAGAATACTAAAAAGCCTAATTCATATCACAAGTAATCCTCACGAGCGTGAGAATTGCCTATGGCCACCTTACTGCTTGATGTCTTTCAAGGGTTTTCAAGGAAAAACTCATGTGCAATGGTCACAAGCATGAATATTGCCTATAACCACGTAGTTTCCAGTTGTATAAAAGCAAAATTGTAGAAAAAAAGGGCTTCTCTTGGATTTTTGGATCTAGGACTCAACCAAAAACCCTAGAGCCACCAAGAACTAAGAAATTGCAGATTAAGGGAGCAAATTTAAGGTGGATTAACACATTTGGATGCAAGATTGAGCAAGATTATTAAGGGATTAGAGGATCAAATAATATTTCTTCATGGTATTTTTCTTCTCTCTTAATTTCTTGTTCTTTCTTTGTTATTATGAGCTGAGCATCACTTGTCTACCAAGATTAGATAAGTTTTAATTACTTTGTATAGATTAATCAATAGTTTTCTTAATGAAAATGAATTGTTCAACAATTTGTTCTTTTAAATGAAATTTTTTTCACTTTACATAGTAAATCATGCTTACTTGTAATGGTTGTTGCTTTTCTTTACTAGAGATAGAAAGATTGAGCTTAGAACACTTATAGGCATATGGGATTGTTGTGATTTCTAGAGATAGATTCACAAACACCTAGGGTTTTCTTTGATTCCTTGAAATGCTTAATGCTTTGCCTAATTGAATGGTTTATGAATAGATTCTTTACTCATTACTTAGGGATTAGGGATTTAATCACTTGAGAAAGGGTTAAATCTACTTTTGAAGGAATACCTATTTGATGCTTGAATGAAATTTCATTGAGTTGTTGATTTTTCTTGCAATTGTGATTAAACACGAGTCGAAGTCTGGATAGACAATCTATTTCATGTTTGTTTTGTCCTAAGTCTTGCATTTTCTTAAATTTATCCTATTAAGAAGTAGTTAGGAGTTAGGAGTTTTAATTTTTAATCAATTAAAATCAACATTGTTTATGAACTAGACAATAGTTTAAGTTTGAGCTAGTACTTACATCAATGCCTCTGTTGATCAACCTCGTTACTCCTATACTACCTAAATAATAGGTGCACTTGCCTAAAGCCAGGGTAGAGTTAGCCACCAAGCTTTATAAATTGTAAAACCCCCGGTGTTGCCTCAAGAAAACATCACTTACTCAAGCAATAATGATTATAAATAGCTTGAAATGATCACCAAATAGGTGAATCATTTATTAAGAAATAAAACGACCCAAATGTTCTACAAGAAAAGTGAATGCTCTAGCTCATACTCAAGTAAGCCATCTAAAGAGAAGAAAAAAAAGTTTAATATGAGCATGGGAAACCCGATGACATCAAATTGGAATTTCTAAGTTGAAGAATAAGAAGAAACAAGGGGAAAGAGAAGATAAAGAAAAGAAGGATAAGAAGAAAGGACTCAAAGCTACATGGGATGATTACCCTTCAAATGAAAGTGATGGAGAGGAAACTGATAACCTATGCTTCATGGATTTAAGGGAACCTTCAATTGTGGCATGTCCATCATCTCAAAATCTTAATGATTACATTGATGATGTTGATGTTGATGAAATCATCAAAACCTTGGAATAAAAATGGAAACTTTACTCATCTAAAATGAAATTTTAGAAAGAAAAGGATTTGAAATTAGAACTTAAAGTTAAAGAGTTGGAAGAACACATTCTTAAAGTGAAAACTTCAAATGCTTTTTTACAAAGTTTCTTGAATGAAAGTTCATCGAAACCCTCAACTTCAGTTCTAAAAGAACATGTAAAGAGAAATTGATGAACTTAAAGCATCTATATCTAATTTTCATAAAGGAAAGGAGACTTTGGATACTATCCTTAGTGTTCAAAGATCACCTCTAATATAATATGGATTGAGATTTAAAGTGATAAAAGGTGAAGGAAGGAGCCAATGAGGAAGATCAAGGTGATATCCAGGGGAAAGGTAGATGGAGACAGCATAAAAGCCAGAAAAAGAGCTATTAGGAAGATCTACTTAATCTCCCTAGATAAAAGAACCATTATGAATTTCCTTCCCTTTGTAGTTATCACATTCTCTAAAAATGGAGTAGGAATTATCACTCCTCATAATGATGCATGATTATAGAGGTTGTACATGAAAATATTTTTTCTAAGAAGAATCTTGGTAGGTAATGGAAGTCTAGTAAACCTGATAACCTTGGAGGTGCCTACAATTTCATATTCGGCATACCTTTCTTGTATAAAACTTATGCATCCATTTGCATAAGATATCTAACTATGAAAATCATTACAGGAGATCATAAACTGGTCATTAAAGGTTCCCAAAAGGCTGTTAGAAAGTGCTATTATGCAACATTTATGAGGGGTATACTCTACCATTAGGATCGAATGGGAAGAAGAAAAGGAATACCAAATCAAGGAGGAAAGCAAGTAGGAATGCGAGTATGAGGCATTACATATTGGGAAGGATGAAAAATGGTACAAATCGGTAGGGATAAAGATCATTTTGAGAGAGTGGTTGAATACTTTTACATGGGATATAGAGGAACTGATTGGTATTCACCGATACATAACCATACATAAGCTTAGTATTAACACATTAGTCAAATCGGCAATCTATAAGAAAAGAAAGCATTCAACTAAAAAAAAATTTCATAGGAGAAGAAATGCAAAAGCTTATATAGATAAAAGTAATTAGAAAAGTTTAATATCCTTAATAGTTATCGAATAAGGTGTTAGTTAAAACCCTAAAGGGACATACAAATTGTGTGTTAACTTTTCATATCTCAATAAAGCATATCGCAAAGATAACTATCCCTAACAAACATAGATCAACTGGTGGAATCCATCGCTGGTCATGAGTTGTACTCTTTCTTGGATGGTAAGTCAAGATATCATCAAATCTACATGCACAGGGAATACAAAGAAAAAACAACCTTTGTTATACCCTGATGCCATTTGATTTAAAGAAGGCAGGGGCCATATACTAGAGATTAGTTAACAAATTATTAAGGGATCTTATAGGAAAGAGTATATAAGTTTACATGGATGATATGATTATCAAAATCATAAAGGTGAAAGATCATTCAGAAGACATTAAATATATCCTTAATACTCTCAAGGGATATCATCTAAAGCTAAAACTAAAAAAATATCTTTGGGGTGCTAGCTGGAAATTTCTTAGGCTATATGGTTCCATAAAAAGGAATAAAGTTTAACCCTCATAAGATAGAGCAAATCTCAACACTAAGTGCTCATGCATTTTTTTTCATCTGAATGTGCCAATCAATTATATTACTTTATTTTATTTATGGATTAAAAGTAATAAAACTAGTAATGTTGCTATGCATGGTGTCTAGTGTCCTCCTTATATAAAGCTCTAAGGCCTTGCCCAAACACAACATGCATGCCTCGATTTTTTTTTCTCTGTACGTTCGTGGTCGGTTGCATGCTTTACATTGGAAGTGAAGAAAGTTAACGAGTCTCGCAGCGGAAGCAAAAGCGTAAAATCAATGTTTTGGTTGTAAAACTTTTGAAAAACATGTTCGATATTAAAACTCTTTTAACATAGTTAGTTTAGTCATTTATCAAACTCTTTGATAAATGCCTAAACCAAGAATTTGGATAAATAACTCAACCAAGAATACTTTAACCAATTTATGTGCAAAACATAAATTTAACCAAGAAGGTTTAAAAGTAAAATATCTCAACTCCCTCCTTCATTTAGCTCCCTAAGTGTGAAGCCCCTAGCTTGAGACACTCTAAAGCTTTCCCAAAGCTTGATCTCCTATACTCTTTAAGAAGCTTGAACCTCCTTTTTTTGGTTTCCCAAACTTTGGTTTTTGCTCCTTTACTTGAGTACTTAAGAGTAAGGTTTGGTTTTGGATTTGTGAACCTCCACACACCTTTCTCAAAGGAATAAAAGAAGAGTTTATAGTTGAAGAACTCTTCTTTAAAGGAAAACTCCTTTCTCTCTATTTAGTGTGGTTGATAAAATCTTTTCTTTATTTCCTTCTCTAACTCTTAAACAGAATTCCAAGAAGATGATGCATAGTATCACATCAACCTCATTTAGGGAAAAGAAGAGCTAACTATAAGTTCTTATACCCATAACTTCCATCACTTTTTCATTAAAATGATGAGGAAAATGGGAAGCTTTTCTTGTTGACTCATTTGACTAGTCAATTAGTCAATAAGATTAAGTGTTTAATTAGTAAGAATTCCTCTAATCCTCAATTAACCACATCTATTATGGATTAGGCTAAGCATCTCATGTTCATACCCAATTATTTAATTTGTCCAAAACCTTTTTCAATAAATCAAGCGTATATGTATCTTACACAACTAATGATTTAATTGAAATTATCCCATTGTGATTTAAACTTTAAGATATGTTAGGATCTTTACAAATTTAATAACAAGTTTAATTCAATTATCATTAATAATTAATTAAACTCTTCAATAAGTTATTAATATAATTTATATCCAATCTATGTTAATTACTTTATGGTGTGTGACTTACTATGTTCATGTTCTAATTAGCAATAGGATAAAGAAAACTCTTCTCTTTCTCCAAGTGTGTAATCCCATTTAACACTTAGCCCCATAACTCATGAGTGATTCCTAGCATAACATATCATGAATGTCTAATTACAAATGAATGTCGATGATCATATCCTTGACATTGCATGAATCTCTCTATCATAATTACTGTGCATTCAAATCCCTTCATTATGGATTCTCAATCTTAGCTAAGGCCATTGACTAGTTAAATCTTATATGCCAGATCATATGACTTCTATCTAGTTCCAGTTCTTAATAAATCGTATTCCTACTAGAAAATTTTTCTAGTGAATCTTATCTACCTTAGCCAAGGATTTGACTATCAAGAACAACCAAACCCATTTACCTTAACATATAACTGATTATGGCCACCACATGCCACATACCAATACTTGTGTAGTATCAGTATGTAAGAAGTAACAAACCATAGCCACCAATATGCTAGATAACTTGTCACCTCAAGTCTAAGGCTTATATGCACAATTATGATATAGATGATAATATATTAACTAGTGGATAAAACCCATGTATCTATCATCTAGCATCACTTTTCAACTTACTCATCACATGAGTATGTTCACATGTTGTTATGACATCATAAGTCTGTAGCATGAGACTCACTACCTCCATACCAATAAGTATCTCATGCTTATTACGGATGATAAGAGAGGTGATGGTCTTCTAGATTAATGACATTCCAGCCAATAACCATATGACTGTGAACATTCCTTAAAGTTTATGGCAAAGAGAATGTGTCACTCATATTCTCAAACTCTTTAAGAATATATCTCTAACATAAGACTTATGAAACATATATACATTTAACACTAAAATGAACAATTCATTAAACGATATATAATATCCATTTGGGAAATATGATTACAAATATGCACAATATACAATGCTCTAGGGCAAACACTCTAACAGGAAGACCCATTAGGTCCATTCTAGTGTAGGGTGCACATTTTTTTGTGAGTTGCCATTTAATCTTTAAAAAATGAGGGTTTTTACAAGGTGATTAAGAAACTAAATTAGTTAACTCTATAAAAATTGATTAATTAGCCATAATGGAAAAATAAGGTTTTGATCGATGAACCAAACTTAGATTCGGAGACTGTAAATTTGGCTTTAAATCTATTTAGAAAAAAGTGACATTTTCTACTTTTAGCTTAAAACTATTCATATTTAGTTTATAATTGATTTTGAGTATGCATGGCAAGATAAAAATGGTGCATGAGCATATATAATAGATAAATATGATGCATGACAAGTGTAAGCATGAATGCTAATTAAAAAGTGATAAAAAAGAGCGATAAATAAATAAAGAAAAGGAATAAAGGGGTTGCTCCTCTAGCAAAAGTGGTACTAGGGAGGGCATACATCCCCAAAAGCAAAATAAAAACAATAACAAAATATAAAGGAAATAATTAAAGCTAAATACATATTAAAAATATCACAATGAGGAAATCTTTCCTCTAACCATAGGGCATAGAAAGGGCACATATTCCCCTTTAGATCAAAATATATAATGAAATTGCAAAATATAATAAAAATGACAAAAAAATAATATAAAAGTACTAAGCTTAAACAAAATTGCAACAAAATAATAAAGTAAAGTACAAATATGAAACTAATGCAAAAAGAAAGAATTTAAACACAAAAGGATAAAAATAACACTTTTGGAGTTGAAGCCTATATAACAATGTTTGTCAGTATATCACTTTGAATAGGAATCAAACCCCACGCCAATCTCCCTTCTTGCGAAGGATGGAGGTTGTTTTAATAAAAAAAAAAGGAGGGGGTGTTTTTTAGAAGTTAATCAATTTTAGGTTATAAAATGATTATCTAAGTAGGTTTTTAATCAGTTTTGATTTGATTTAAGAAAAATGATTTTTTGATGTTGAGTTCCTAGTTAGATTTAAGATTAAGGAAAGATAGAATAAAAGAAAAAGGATTTAGAGTTTTACCTTAGCTCTTCGACGATGTAAAATTGAAGGATCAGAAGGTTTCATTAAGTTAAATTGAGTCTTCACAATGTCAGAGGTTCGATGTATTGAAAAGTGACTCCAAATTCCAAGAGTTGTCTCAAGTCAATGAAAGTTATTAAAATATTGAATTTATATAGAAAAAGGGGCTAAAAATTCAAAATTTATGTGCATGAGTAGAGGTGTTTGTGTATGATCAAAGGACTCTACTCATAAGAAGAACCTTCTGCACATGAGAAGAAGGGTCTGCATATGCACATAGTGCTCTGCTCATGCATAGAGCTTTGCTAATAAGCAGAGTGCTTAGGTCTAGTTGAGTCAGTTTGGTTTGGTTTAATCCAGTTTCTGTGTTTCAGTGATTTCAAGCCCATTTTGAGTCCTATTTGATCCTGATTTGAGTTTATGGGTTTGTATTTATGGACTAGATTTAATGGTGTGAAATTGAGAGTTCACAGCTGCCCCCTTATCTAAATTAGCTTCGAATAGAAGGTGATTCCGATGATGGTGAACTCACAATGGCCATTCAGATTTTGGGCTTGTGATGATGCCATATCAGTTTCTAGGCTTATGATAATGTTATGTCGATTTCTTAGCTTGTGGCCATGCCATGTCTACTTCTGGGCTTATCTCCATATTCAATTAAGGGCTTATGATCATGCCATGTTAGCTTCTAGACTTATAGTGTGCCAAGTAGGACCAAGTTGGGGATGATAAATGTTGCAATTGTCATGTTGATCTTAGTGATTACGTCTGTGTTCTATGCAAATTTTTGTATATTTTCCCCTATATTTGGGTTCATTTATCGCCAAAAATTACATTTAATCCATTTGATAATGTATGTTTTTAGTTGATTATAGGAATATGTGCAAAATTAAGGTTTTTAAAGTGAAAAATGTGATTCCCGAGCAATCAAGTACAATAGAGCAATTTTTAGAAGGATTCAAGTGTCAAGGCATGTACACGAGCCATGCAGATTAGCTTTTTGCCAATGCACTGGGTGTCCAAACTGTATGCTCGACTGTCCAAGAAACACGGGTAATGCAAATCTTTCTTTTGGCCATTCAAGCAATGTTAGGCTGTGAATTTCTCTAAGTAGGATTTTAGTATCTGCACTGGTGAAATTGGTTTTCATAGGCCGTACACATCTATTTTGGCCGTGGAAACAAGTCGAGTCTGACAATATAAATAGCGAATTGCACTCTATTTTGCAAGGAATCTGTACCTAAAACAAAGATTTAGACCTAGATCTTTTCTTTATTAAGGGTTTGGATAAAGTTTTTTTAAATTTTTCCACTAGATTTGCTTAGATTTAGGATTTTCTTCATAGATTTAGCTTATTAAGGAGTTCTTGAGCTAGAATCTTTAAGAGATTGAGGAGTTTTTTGCTTAAATTCTCTAAGGTTTATTTCTTATCTCTATTGTTTAATTTTCTATTAGGTTTTTGTATTGAGAGATCAAATATGAATTCTTTGGTTATTAATGATAATTTGATGATTGAATTACTCATTACTCCCTCGATCCACAAATAAGTGTCAATTAAGATAAATCACAATTTTTAAGGTAATTATAACTTTATCTTAAATGGACAATATTACCCCTATTAAAACTTTATTTCTATTAGTTTAGTTAATTTATTTCAAAAAATTACTCTATATTGTCTTAGAAATGAACATCATAAATAAGGGTAAATTTCAATTTTTATCATATTTTATTGCATTGATTTCCTAAATTGATACTTATTTGTAGACAAAACATAAAGCCTTATTTGACACTTATTTATGGACGGATAGAGTATGAGCTAAATTTCCCTAGTCTAGGGACTTGTATGAATTAAGCCATTATAAGAAAATTATCATTGAGTCTTTTCATTATGATTATTATTTGCTTAATTGAATTGATTAATCGATTAATAACAATAGCTTGATCATCTATTTTTTTGATTAAGGGTTTGGGTGATGGAACGAGATTGAAATCCAAACCTATAATCCATTCAATTAGGATTCTAAAATGAATTAGAGATATAAGTTTTAGGATTTAATTTGGTTATTTATTTATGTTTTTGCTAGATTATCTCTATGAATGTGATAACTAATAGAATAAGTTTTACTGAATGAGTTTATTTGAAATGGAATCATTTGGCATAATTAATTGACCTAATCTCAAAGATCATAGATGATTGACTTACCGATTACAAATCACTAGACATTTATCATCCATTGCATTACCATTAGCATTTAATTTCCTATTTTTTTATTAAATTGTTATTTTCCATTCCAAAACCAAATTCTATTTTACTTTTATTGCATAAATTCAAAACAAATAGATAACGATTATGGTTCCAGGAGCGATAAGACTTTGGGTGCTCTTTTGATACTATGATAACATGTATACTTACAGTCGCTTTTACAAAGTATACTTTGTAGCGAACAAGTTTTTGGTGTTGTTACTGGGGAACTTGCAAGGAGTTGTTTATTTATGAATATTTTTTCTTTAGAATAGTATATTTTATCTTTATTTGTTTTTAAAATTTTATGTAAGGGAAAGGATCTCAAAACAAAGAGATTCTTCCATTAATTGATAACATTCACAGGATAGAAGTGGAGCAAAGGAGGCTAGCCAACACGGAGGATCCATCAATTATTATTTTTCCTCTAGAAGATCAGAGGGGGAAGAGATAATAGAGAAAGAAAACCAAGGCCACCAAGATCTTAATTTCATTCCTCTTAAAAACATAGGGGACAAAAGGATATTGGTGAAGGACTTTTCCAAACCTATCATAAACATGACAACCTCCTATACTAGGTTGGATACGACATCAAGGAATTTTGAGTAGAAGACGAATCATTATAACATGTTGTTTCCCTTCTATGGTATGGCCAATGAAGACCCTCTAAACTTCACTCGGGACTTTTATTCTATAATTCAAACCATTCCATTACAAGGTCTGACTGAATATTAGCTCAAGATGAGGTGTTATATTCTATAATTCAAACCATTCCATTGTAAGGTCTGACTAAAGATTAGCTCAAGATGAGGTGTTTCCCTTACACTCTCAAAGATGCCGCCAATACATGGCTTATGACCCTTCCTCCCAATTCCCTCACAATATGGGATGAAGTGTATAGCAAGTTCATGAAAAAAATTTATTCTCATCAAAAGGCTCCTAATCTTAGAACAAAGATTGCAACATTCTCACAGATGGAAGGAGAGCCTTTTCATGAGGCTTAGGAAAGGTTCAAGATGTTAGAAGTATAATGTCCTCACCACCATTATCCACTTTAGTTACTTAATCAATTTTTCTATGATGGGCTCACCTATCAGAGCCAAAGCATAGTGGATAATGTAGCAGATGGTTCTATAAGTGAGATCACTACTGAGGAGGCATTTGCTTTATATGAGATGCTTGGAGTAAACTACCAATAGAAAAGTGTAAGAGGAAGGCGAGTTGAAGTGCAAGAGAGTGCACAAAGTAAGGATGTTGGTATGCAAATAATGGAGTTTTCTTACCAAGTTAAGCTTATAGCTATAAAGGGGAACACACCGGTTCAACATGAGAGGTTTGTAGGGTATATGGCATTTTTTACCATGGTGCTAATGTTTGGCCTTCTAGCTATAATTCTTTTACAGGTGAGTTTGAGGAAGCCTAAGTTTTGGATGGTTTCCAACCTAGTGCAAGGAATGATCCTTTCTCGGTCACTTATAACCCTAGTTGGAGAAAGCATCCTAACTTTGGCTTGAGGAACAACAACAAGCAATAATAACCATAACAACAATAACCACATTTTCAAGTGATGTAGAGGCATCCATTTCAAGGGGACTCATCCAATTCCCAATAGAATAGGAAACCTAGCTTAGAGGATGGCTTGAATGCATTCATTCAAGTTAACACCCAAGCACAAGAGGAAAATAATAGAAGTTTGATTCCTTAGAGGCTTTGGTAAGGAAGTTTAAGACCCAAGTTGGATAAATTGTAACTCAATTGTAACGTAAGCAACAAGAAAAGGTTCCTAGTCATCCCGAGCAAGTTAATTCCATTATGATCCTTAGAAATTGTAAGGTTATTGATAATGTTGTTAGTACTAACCTTTGTGATGCAGTCTAGAGGCATGTATTAATTTGTTGTCATATGCCTTATTCCTCTAAATGATTTTTACAAAATGAAACCCACTAAAATGCACTTACAATTAGTAGATAGGTCTTTGAGATTCTTTAGAGGAATCATAGAAGATGTGATAGTATAAGTTAGGAGTTTGATTATGCTTGTTGATTCTGTAGTGCCTAAAAAATAGGGAGGGGGGGTGCGAATGGGGTTGACTAATAGGTTGGAATTGTATATCTTGTTGGTAGACCTTTTATGGCAACCACAAACACTTTGACTGATATTAAAAATGGAAAGTTGACCATATCTATTTTGGGACAAATGATTGAGTTTTCAATTTTTAACAATATCACTCATTACACTACCACACTTGTTAACAAATTGCTTTACTGAGGATTGTCGCTTTATTGATTGAATTGATACTATTATCCAAGAAGTTTTTATACATGATGCTTTTGATGAAAAACTCGAGTGTGCGCTTACACTTGAGGAAGGAACTGGAATTTTAGTTCCTGAAATTGTAACCTACATTGAGAATTTAAGCGATGGGGATTTAGTTGGGGGAAATGATAGCGAAACTTCAGAGCTTCCTTTGATCCAAAATATGAAGAAGGAGCCTTCTTAAAATCTAGAGATCAAAGAGCTCCTGAAGCATCTGAAGTATGTGTTTGTTGGTGAGGGAGAGACTTTTCCTACTATTATTTCTTCTATGTTGAGTGAAAAAGAGGAAGAGTGAGTGGTTTTTGAGCTTAAAAGGCTATTGGATGGGGTTTAAGTGATATAAAGGGCATTAGCCCTACACATATAGGATTCTTTTAGTGGAGGGTGCTAAACCCAAGAGAGAGATCCAAAGGAGATTGAACCTCACCATAAGTGAGGTAGCAAAGAAAGAGGTCCTCAAGTTACTAAAAGAGGGGGTCATTTACCCCATTTCAGACAGCGCATGGGTTAGTCCCATTCACATGGTTCCCAAGAAAATGAGAAT
>CAOJBK013453481.1:0-13933 GCA_948294925.1 Codiaeum variegatum
AGGCAAGTGCACTTATCATTTGGTTAGTATAGCAGTAACGAGGTCGATTCACAGGGACACTAGCGCAAGTACTAGCTCAAACTTAAACTATTGTCTAGTTCATAATTACCACTAATCAAGAACTGAAAATTAAAATCCTAATTACTGACTAGTTCATAATAGGATAGATTCAAGAACTTACAAGACCAAGGATGAAACAAATATGAAATAGAGCATCCACTTAGACTTCAACTCGTATTTGAATATATTGCATGGATAACTAACAACTCAATGAAAACTCAAGGCAATAAATAAGTGGATTTTCACGCAAAAAGTAAGTTTGAATCTTTATCAAGTAATCAAACTCTAATTCCTAAGTAAATATTGGGAATCTCTTCTCACAACCAATCAAGTAGAAAAAACATTAAAAACAAGTGAAATAAAATAGTACCCTAGGAGTTCATACTTCTATCTCTAGCAAGCATAGCAAACTTAATTGATTTTCAGTGTTCAAAACCCAACTTCTATCTCTAGTAAAGAATAGGCATCAACAATCATCAATAAGCATGCATTGAAGATGAAAAGTATAACAATATTAATCAAAATCAATACTTGAATAAAACCCTAAAAATTCATTGAGTAAAAGAGTTAATCAATCCACACAAACATCAAATACTCATCTAATCTAGGTAGATTAGAAAAGTTTAGTTCATAATAACAAGAAAAGAGCAAGAAATCAAAATAGACAGAAAATAAACCAATGAACTCATGATGAACCATAGCTTAATCCTTGAACTCTAATGATAATCTTGCCTCTAAGTGTGTTTCTCCACCTCTAATTCGCTCCTTTGATCTGCAAACTCTTGGTTCTTAGTAGCTCTCTAGCTTTTTGGGCAAACACTAGATCTAAAAACCCAAGACAAGATAATTTTTTTTTTGAAAATTTTGTGCTATTTTTAAGTGTCAAAGTGCTGTCACGGGCGGCTCTCACGGCTGGTGTCAGTGCCATGTGATAGCCTCCTTATGATTTCCCTTTGGATTGAGAGGTAGAATACTCTTGCAGACCTTGTCATGGCTCTTGAGAAGCTACTGCTTCTCTGTGCAATTTCCTGACTGCTCCCACGGGTAAGCTTCTCTTTGGTACGGCTCGTGCCATTGGTCATGACAGCCTTCTGCCCTGCAATCTCAGCATTCTCACGGGCTGTCTCACAGGCCGTGTGGTAGGCCATAAGATAGCCATGAGCCTTCATTTTTCCAACCCGTTTTCGAGCATTTTCTTTGTCTTTCAAGCCCAAACCTTGAAGTAGTTCCTCCTAGCTCCAAAATTCAATTGATTGCTTAGAATTGACTGAAAACATTAGAACAAACATATTAAATTCAATTTAACAAGTAAAATCATCAAGAATATAGGGTAAATTAATTTATAATTTGCTAGTTATTATCCTCCCAAATCATAAGACTAGAGGGGAGATCCCTTAATTTCATTGGTTTTACATGTATTTCATCACTTTATTTGGGGTGTTGTGCTTTCTCTAGAACCTGAAGTCAGTTAGAGGAAGGACCCTTGGAAAAATCAATTATATTTACTGCTTTATGCAATTGTCATGCCATATTCATATGTTAATACATCCATACCATTATAATTGTTCATGCATACATGAAAACCATAATTTAAACTGAAATTGCATGATTTTCAAGCCAAAAAATTGTCTTAGTAAAAATGGTAGCAAAAACTATTTTTAAAAAATGTTTTTAGATCACGAATCCCCAAATCTCCTTTGGTTCCAAAAAAGAATAGTTTTTCCAAATAGGGTAGAAAAATAATCTTTTTTCTAAAATGGAGTTTATAAATAAAAGGTTTCTTAATCATCTAAGATAAAATTGATTTTCTTAAAGATTAGGTGGCAACTCTAAATACCTTACACACTATGTGAACTCCAACTGACACATATGGATGCACAAATGTGGGAACCCGACCACAATCCACGACACCACATGCAATCTGACCATCGTGGTTGGATTCCTCGAGACCTAAGCTCGAAGATGCACTGGAAGATCCCACAAGCCATTCAGGCAGAGCCTCATAGTTAGTGACTCCACTAGGGTCATTTTGTAAAATTGACAAAAACTAAGAGGATTATTTTCTAAAGACAACATTTTAGCTTGAGACTATGTAAAAGTAAGTTTCATGCATCTTCCTATGCTCTTTTATACTAGGAAAACCCGGATAAAGAGTAGCATCGAGTGACCTTCCTTCCTTAGGATTGTTGCGCCGATAGCGAAATCATCCAACTCCAGGGCGCACCAGCTAATTCCTTCATTTGGAATAATGAGGTACATATAGGTGTTTGACCCATGCGAACCTCCTTGGTTCACATGTGCTTAGGTGTGTCGATGCCTTTAGCCAATAGGGAACCTTTAAACCACCAAGCTATCATGTAATGGTTAGAGTTGACCCTAGGTCTCGCATACCCTAATAAACTCTATATGACTATCATCATAAAACCTTTTTCATTCATGCATACATCACTACATCCAAAATATTGAAGTTAGACAAAGTGCACTATTCTAGACAAAACCTAAACCTTTTTAGCACCTACCCTTCCTATCAAAATTATCTACTTATAATTGGCTTACCCTTTCTTTTCAAAAGAGACGATACTCAAATTTCTTTCCCATTTTCCAAAGGTCATAATGTCTACTAGTGATATCCCACCTACTAACACTGTTGTTGATGCCACTTCAACTGGCACTCGTGTTGCCCCTTCTGCTTCTCCCGTACAGATTGACATTGTTGGCATGCTTTCTCCAGTTATATGAAGGCAAGAAAAGACTATGAAAGTTCAACAAGAAACCTTTTCTTCTATGATGCAAAGCCAAGAGTATGCTATCTTGGGTAAGGTTTAAGCCATGCTTACTCAAATTGGGATCCATCTCGCTAATCATGGCTCTACCTCTTCCAACTCTAGTAAAGAAGTGTTAGCTAATGAGGTCATTATCCTAAACCCATAATTGGAGTGTGGGATTACCACTCCAACTGATCCTGATATGGATCCTTTCCAAAAAGTGGTCAAGGACCATCCACTCCTTAAAAATATAGCTAAAAACATGAGGAAATGGAGATGGCATTTCAAGCCCGAAAAAAGAAAGAAAAGGTCATGAATGCGATGGCACTAAGCCCCTTCCCCAAGGCATGACTTCCACCTAAGTTCCAAATGCCACATTTTGAAAAGTTCTAAGGCACCTCATGCCTAAAGACTAACTTGAGGATCTATAATGGGACACTCCATCACTTGGGAGTAGAAGGAAAGCTCTTTGCTTAACTCTTCCAATTGTCACTTTCTGGTACGATTCTAACTTGGTTTATACAATTGGATAGTTCCAAGAAATAGACATGGGAATCTAAATGTACTGAATTTGTAAAACAATATTCATATAATCAAGAAGTTGATATAAAGGGAAGAGATCATAAGATAACTAAACAATAACCAAAAGAAGCCTTCTCCACATTCAGTTCTATATGGAGGGAGAAAGCCTCCTAGATTGTAAATAGAATAACTAACATTGGGCAAATTGACATGGTGGTAAAAAACTTGTTGCCTGTGTTTCGATATAGAATGATAACATAATATTTCTCTAACTTTAAAGCCTTAGTCTCTATTGGCACCCACCTTGAAGATGGAATTGACTCTGGTCTCATTAAAGATGAAAATTCACCCTCATCCTTTCACTTTAAGAAAATAAGCATTAATCAGAAAGAGGGTGGAGTTAACGCAATCTCAGCCCGCAGGCCACTCCAGATACAATAGAGGGAATCAACCAACCTACAGGGGTTAACGCATAGAGAAGGGAACATTCAAACCTTTGGAGCCCAAGCCAATTCCAAACCCTTTACCAAAGAGTTTTAATATGAACGAAAGGTGTGACTACCACCAAGGGTCAGGCCATAAAAAATGACGATTGCAAGGCCCTCCATTACAAAATTTAAGATCTAATTGATGATGATAGGATCCTCATGCCTGCTGTCAATAGTGGCACAAATCCCATTCATGAGCACAATGTGAATGCTATATTGAATGAATTTGAGGAGGGTGATTCAACTCATCTCATTACTATTATTATGCCTCTGAGAAATTATAACTACACTAGAGATGACCAATCATCCTTAGAGAGGTAACTCTCCCTAAATTGTTCACTTCAAATTGGTTGAACTTCCTTAAGGAGGTCAATTCATAATAACTAATATTATGTTATCATTAATTTAAGGCATTTGGTGAAGAAACATATGCCATAACCAGAAGTGGTCATATAACTTAAGCTCCCATTTCTACTCCATCTTCGATCCGACTAGTGGTTTAAACTAGAGGGACTCTTGAACTTGAAGAGGAACCCATATTAAAATAGCTAAAGAAGACACAAGCCAACATTTCTATCTAGAATTTGCTCATGTCTTCTTATCCTCATTTTCAAGCTCTTTGTAAGGTGTTGAGTCACACTCAAACATCTCCGGACATCTATTTTGAGAACTTAGTTGCATCAATCACCAATTCCACTAAGGGAACATCCATTTCATTTCCTGATAATGAGATCCCACCTAGGGGACCACACAATGATGCCTTGTACATCACTATTATCAAAAGGGAGAAGACTGTCCCCATGGATTTAATTGACAATGGATCTATATTGAATGTTTGCCCTTTGAAAGTTGTAAGCTACTTGGGGTTGACTGCTACTGATTTCACCCCTTTCGATCAAATTGTAAGGGCATATAATAATTTAAGAGAGAAGTTTTGGGAGTGGCTATACTGATCATCACCATGGGCCTAACTACTTTCAAAATACCTTTTCAAGTCATTGATGTGCCATCTTGCTTCAACCTACTTCTAGGTAGGCTTTGGATCCACCAGGCTAAAGCTATGCCATCTACTCTACATTAGAGAGTCAAATTCCCCCTGAAATGTGGTATTGTCACTGTTAAAATTGTTTTGTCTGGAAAATCTGAAGCCATAGACATTGTACCTATTTTGGAGAAACAACTCAAATTGTTGGCATATCCTTTATCCAGTTTCTCGTTTGTTCAGTTTATTCATACTATAGAGAAACTGAAAGAACTACTTGCCCTAGATTTTTATCCTTACTGAAATCCAATGATTGGAAACATTCTGAAGCATATGGCCTATTTTCCTTATATGGGTCTAGCCAAAAACCAATAAGGAGTTGAGTCCTTCAATGAAATAAAGTTTTCCAATCCTTCATTTGGTTTGAGTTACAATCCAATAGACAAAGAATTGAGTAAGAGAAAGAAAAAGTCAGATAGAAATAAACAATTGTTAAGCAAGGGGATGAAGTTGACATATTCATGAGGCAATTTTTAAGAACCTTGAATGGCTATTTCATCATAGAGGGAGATGTGGTTCTTTATTGTGCTTTCCTTGAACCATTAACCTACCTTGTCACTGGAATAAATGTTTCTGGATTTGAGTTATTTTCTGATGTGAAACTGACCACTAAAGATTGCCAACTCATTTACTACTTGAATCATGACTATGAGGAGAACATGAAAGCAAACCGCTTTGGAGATATATACGTTCTCACTAAGAAGGAGGAAAATCTAATCTCTCCACTCTGATTAAGCCCGCTAATGCAAAACTAAAGAACTGACATTTTGACGAATATCCCTTTGAAGTTGTTGAACTTGAATCAGAGCCTAGGTCTAAGTTCAATTTTGAATATGAGTACTAGCTCTGAGTCCTCTTTATATGAGTCTGATGATGATGTAAAAGGTCCATCGAGTTTTTACTATGAGTATAATGTAACCTGAACCTCTTTCTTATTTCAATTAATAAGACATCCAAGTTTTCTTACTACTAACATGTCTTTCTTTTTTCTTTTGATGTTCCAATTAATGATTCTAACCTCAAACAAATAGAACAAGAAAAAATAAATGAAATAAAAGATGCAGTTAAAGAGCTCATTAATATTGGTACTTATGACATGCCTAAAAACACATACATTGCATCTACATGCTCAAACAAAAAGAACATTAAATCTTCAATCAGAAGATTTAATGACTGCTTCGCCTGGAAGCCTAGTGATATGACAGAACTAGATCCAAGCATTGCCCTCCACATGATTCCAACCTATTTAGACTGTAAGTGAGTCAAGAAAAAGCTCAGACGCATGAAGATCCTAGTCTATTCTGATCAAGGAAGAGGTTGCCAAGCAGCTCTCTCACAGATTCATTGAGTTAATCAAGTACCCATCATGGTTGGCTAACATCGTCCGGTACCAAAGAAGGATGACAAAGTTTGAATGTGTGTGGATTATAGAGACTTGAATAAGGCACGCCCTAAGGATAATTTTTCATTACCCTATATAGACCTCTTAGTCGATGCATTTGCCAGTTTTGAAATGGTTTCCTTAACTGATATGGCTGCGTGGTACAATCAGATCCTGGTCCATCCTCTAGACATGGAGAAAATAGCTTTTATCACATAATAGGGTACCTGCTACTATAGAGTAATGCCATTTAGGTTAAAGAATGCCAGAGCTACTTATCAGAGGATGGAAACTACAATCTTCCATGACTTAATGCATAAAGAGGTAGAAGTGTATGTGGATGATATGGTTGTTAAAGGTGCAACTCTTGAGTTACATCTGCAAGCATTAGAGAAGTTCTTCCTTAGACTTTGATAGTACAATCTTAAGTTGAATCCTAACAATTGCAAATTTGGAGCCTCATCTAGAGTATTCCTAGGTTACATGATTAGCTAGAAGGGCATAGGAGTGGATCCGATCAAGTCTAAAGCCATCCTTGACATGCCACCTCATAAAACTAAAAAGGAGATACAAGGCTTTCTTGGCTGCCTTCAATACATCAGCCAGTTCATCCATCAACTAGTCGATACCTACGGCCTAATATTTTACTTATTGAAAAATAATTCCTCAAAATAATGGACTGAAGGTTATCAGATATCCTTCAAGTAGATTAAGAAGTATCTTTTGAGTCCACCAATCCTACAACCTTTCAGGCCTGGTCAGCCTCTGCTGCAATACTTAGTTATCATTGAGGAAGTCATGGGAGCTGGCTCAGAAAGCTCTAGATTCACAAAAATAGAATGACATCTATTACTTGAATAATAGATTATTGATACACAAAATCAAATACAAGTACATTGAAAAGCTTTTCCTAGCTCTGGTTTGGGTTTATCACAAACTGTGACACATCTCGGGGCGTACATCACACATGTCCTCACTGATCAAAGTCCTCTCAAGTATCTCATAGAAAATCCTGTCCTATATAGTAAGATGGCTAGATGGATGACAGTCCTCATAGCCTATAACCTCAAATACATTCAGAGAAAGTCTATCAAAGGCAGTGTTATCGCTGATCAATTGGTTAGTGACCCAATTGATAATCATTGGGAAGAACCCAAATTTCCTAATGAAGACATACTATTCTTACAAAATGAAACATGGCAATTGTACTTTTATGGGGCTCTAAACCACAAGGGTTATGGCGCTAGCTTGGTGTTCCTTACGCTTACTAGTGAAAGCCTACCTCTAGGAATTAAATTGGATTTTGAGGTAACCGACAAAGGAGTTAAATATTAAGCATGTATGTTTGGGTTAAAATCAATACTCCAGATTGGCATCAGAAATTTAGAAGTCTATGGTGACTCCAACCTCATTATCTCACAAACCTTGGGCAAATGGAAAATCAGAAATGAGCGACTGGTTCCTTACCATAAGCGTCTCGAGGAGTTGGCCAAAACTTTTGATAACTTGTCATTTCACTATCTTCCAAGAACTCAGAACAGATTCATTCATGCACTGGCAACTCTAGAATCTATGGTAGAAATACGTAATGGGTTTATTATCCAACCTATTTCAATAAGCTTCAAGCACCAACTGAGTTTTCGGACTCATTGCATGAGCATCCAAGTTGAAGAGAAACCATGGTATTGGGACATCTACATCTATCCCACTAAAGGAGAATATCCTAACAGTGCCTCCAAATAAGAAAGGAGAACCTTTAGATAACTGGCCAGTGGTTATATCCCTAGAGATGACATTTTTTATAAGAAAATAATGAATGAAATCCATCTTAGATGTGTCTCGGGTGATGAGGCTAACAAGATCATTTAAGAGATCCATGGTGGGACAGATGGCACCCATATGAATGGTTGGGAATTATCGCGTAAGATTATGAACCAAGGCGATTATTGGCTCATTATAAATGGGGACTGTGCACGGTATGCCTAAAGGTGCACTAAATGACAAGAGTATTCTAAACTCCAAAAGCTTCCTTCTTCATTACTCAATCCCATTACTACATCATAACCATTTATTGTTTAGGGCATTGACATCATTAGAATGATTTCACTGAATTCATTTTTTGGCCATGAATACATCTTGGTGGCCATAGACTATTTCACCAAATGGGTTAAAGCTACACCTTACTAGATTACAAGAAAGTGGCTCAGTTCATAAAAACCAACATCAGTGCTAGGTATGGTGTCCCATAAAAAATCATATCAGACAATAGCTCCCACTTTCAGAATGAGGTAATCACTCTCTTAAAGAAGAAAAATATTGAACATCATAAGTCTGCTCCTTACAGACCTCAAACCAAGGTGCAGTTGAAGCGCCAACTAAGCACTGAAAACCATGCTTTAAAAGATGATAAGTAATCATAAAGGTTGGCACATACATCTGCCAAGAGCCTTCCTTAGGTACAGAACCACATATAATTTAGCTACTAGAGCTACAACATATTCACTAGTCTATGGAATGGAAGCAATACCCCCCATAGAATTGGAGATTCAGATAATCAAAGTTCTTCAAGAAAACCGGATCTCTGAACTCGATTGGCAACAAACCTACTATGACCAATTCAATGCTATTGATGAAAAGAGGGTGGAAGCACTCCACCACACACAGAATTACCAAATAAGACTTGCCAAACATTTCAACAAATGGGTTCAAAGTCTTAACCTTCAAGAAGGTGACTTAGTTCTCAAAGAGATTAAACAAGTAGTGTAAAACCCTTGAGGGAAATTTAGATCTCCTTGGAGTGGCCTATACACCATCAAGAAGATCATGTCAAGTGGAGGCATCATCTTGATGGACATCGATGACAATAAGTTCAACCATCCAACTAACCTCAATCAACTCAGAAAGTATTACATATAGTGTTCTTATTATTTGGGCATGGATTCAAGCATCACATTACCAAATAAGACCTCAATATAAGACATTAAAATAGAAAAGCAAAACAAAATCAGACAAAAGTCTTATTTTCTAAAATCTAGTCTCAGACTCAACCCTTAATCTCAGTTAAAAAAGCAACTCGTTTAACCTTCTCCTTTGGCCAACATGTTTCAATCCACTAGACAAGATACTTAACAGTCTTGCCATAATCTTCACTAGGAATCACCACGGCCTGCATATAGTCTTTGATTCAATGGAGAGGACAACTATGGCCACTTTGTCATTCACTATGGTCGCCTCTAATAAGGGGCCATCTAAGGGCACATCATGATCATTTCCCATCTAGCGAAGGTCTTTGGTAGCTTGATACCAAGTCACATGATGAAATCCGAGCAAATACACATGCTTAAAACCTTGGCTCCTCAGAATGAACCACTTGATAGTGTACTAATCAGACTTCCATAATTGAGTAGAAGGACCCAACTCTAAAAGTTAGCTAATCCAATCCTTGACAGAGCCAACACGAATGGAAACCCTATTAGTGTGATACCAAGCAGCAGAATATTCAGGTCTATCAAGTCGTGGGATAATCCTATAATGATCCCTTAGCCAAATCTAAAAGGAAAATTCATACATCAGAGAAGCCCCAAAGTATGCTAAAATAGATAAACAAGAAAAGGGTTTTAATACCTGGAGCAAAAGTGGACTGATAGTCCAAGATTCTCTGGAGTTGTAATGGCGATCAAGGCTTAACAATGTTTAAGATAAAATCATACGCACAATAGACTTACCTTTCACTCATTTAGTGTATCAACTCAGTTATCATTGCATCCCCAAAGTCAATTAGGGCCACAAATATATAGTCCATAGTCAGTGGAAAGGCATAGGCCTTTAATCTCTGAGCCATCCAAACAAAGTCATCCTTTAATTCCTCCCAAAATATAAAGGCCAATGGTAGGTCAACCAAATCGTGTTTGACCATACCCGAAGTAGTCTCCGTGCGTAAATCTAATAGCCTATTGAACAAATTGAAATAGCTCACTTGCTCAATCAGAAAAAATGGAATAGCATCGGGATTCGTACTAAGCAGAAAAGAGAATTTCTCAAAACTTGAACACATCCCATCCATGCCATCCCCAAATCGAAACACATGATCAATAGGATCCCAAAACCACACACATGCATTCAGAAAATTCCAGCCAATTTTCACACCCCTAAGAGTCGGTAAAGCAAACATATCATATCTTCTAAGGTTGATCCTCTGCATTTTGTTCAACTTCTAACACCATCCATGCATCACGTGGCTGGAAAAGGGCTCCATGTTTAGAATAAAGGTAAAGAATTTGACATTTTTTAAATAAAATAATTTGTGTCTAGTGATTTTTTGAGTTAAAAGGTAATTTCGTATGAATATTTATAGTGGCATGCAAAACGAGGCAGAAAAACTGAGTTCGAAAGGCTAGGCATACAAAACGAGGCAAAACGTGTGCGTGATAGTCAAAACACATGCGTTTAAGCATTTACGCATCCTTAAGGGCTTATGTGCATGCGTAAGCCACTAAAAGCATGTCATGTGGTGCACTGTGATTCCCCCCTAGCCCTCAAAACTATCCATTTGGATTTGATCCGATTTCTTTTTTTGCCCGATTTTTAATTCGAAGCTTTCTTTTTCAATCTCAAAATAATTCTAAAATAAAAAAATCATGGAAATAAATGAAATTTCAAAGTTTTTTTTAAAATAAATTCAAACAAGTTCAAGTTTAAAAAACATTTAAAAAAAACATTGTTTTTACAACAAAAGCCCACGAACTGGAGCCTAAATATTACCTAAAATATGATACTCATGCATAAGAGCATCATGGATCATCCTTAGACTCAGCCTTTGCCTCTTCCTCCTTGGTCTCCACTAGTGCGCCCCGTCGCCTAACAACCCTCTGCTTCAGCCGACTCTGCATTAGGCTTATCTCAGAGAGAGTGGTGCTCAAGCTAAAAGCATCCCTTAGGAAGTTATCCACACTCTAGACATAGATTAAGCCTGGAACCTACATCAAAGAACAGAAAGAAATTAGAGGTTGTCTGAAAAACAAAATTTGATCAAACACAACAGTCAGATATATACCATCTCTAAGAGATGATCAAAGTCCACCCTTTGGATTGCCAACAAGTAGCTGCTGCCAAAACAATGCACTTGACTGACACTTGTCATATCATTGTAGAGGACATGGTCAGAAGTTTGCGACATCGAGCACCAACACTGGCTCTAGCTAGATGGCATATAAGATGATGAAACACCCCTGCTTGATGAACTGGAACTTTGATGAGGAGCAGCTGAATGATTAATCCCATCATGAGGCCTCCGTCTAGCAGCAACATGACCTCCCCCTGAGGTATAACCATAATTAGTACTAAATGAGAGCATCCCATTCATCAATCTAGTTGCCTGGAACTCGGGGTACGATGCGTCAACCAAAATATAGTCTTTTCAAGCTCTACCTACCTGCCAGTAAACCTGGAAAGCAACAGACAACTCCACTCTCATCTTTAGAGGAGGGTCAGCAGGCACCATCCTCTCAATAAGAGACTAGGCCATGACATGCTCCCCAAGGAAGAATTCCATCAGCAAAATCCACCTAAGAGTGGTAGTGATACTGACAGCATCTCAATCTACATCCTCAGCATGGACCATGTGGAAGGGCCTCCATGCAACCTGAAAATATGAAAAGCAATAAATCAGGAATCTATTAATAGGTACAAGTCAATTCATTCCAACATACCTGAGTCGTAGTCGCCAAGATGTAGTGGCAACTAGAAAATGTGAAATTCTCCTGCTCAAGAAGCCAGGACTCTTAGCATCACATCCTCCTAAGGGGAGAAGAAAGCTCATCACCTAGTATCACCCTAAGGGCAATTTCACCAAAATGGGCGAAGGCCCACAACTGCAAAAGAAAACAAACGTTTAATATATTTGACAAAGCATCGGAACTAATGAAATTAAGGGGTAATACTGACCTGCCAGAAAATATCAGTGGATGGAATGCCAATTTGGGAAACTTCAAACAATGCACCCACACCTCTCAGCAAGGGCAAAAGTTAGATTCCTATCTAGAACATGCCTTATGTCTAACTGCAACCAGCCTAGTAAGTGAACCAGAGCTACCCGCTAACCAACCTCTCAAAAAATCAATCACCTTATCCAGGCGAGACCTACTACCCCTCTGGCTGAAACTGCCATCCTATAGGTATGCGTTCTATCCTTATTATTTTCAATTCCACTTATTTCTAACTCTCTTTTATTTTTTTTTTCATAAAAATAAAATGTGAGAGAAAATTAAAGGAATGCAAAAAAATTAAAAATTAAAATAAATAAAAAATAAAATAATAAAAAAAGATGATACAAAAAATAAAGAGAGACAGGAAAACATATTATTGGGAAGTCAAGCTAGCTGGCATGCACCTGTTGTTTCACCAACAGATCTAGGTTGGTAGGCATGTATGGTTGAGCTCTGTCTATCTTTAAATGATCAGTAATATCTCAATCAGATAATGGCACATCAGTAGGATAGGATGGCTCGACAGATAAATCTGGTATTCCGTCAAGTAGCTCTTCCACAGAACAATCGAATCACTGATCGTTAACTAAATCACTGAGTAATGGAGCCTCAAGGGGTGGAATAGGGTCCCTCTCTAATGATGTACTCAGTCATCCTGACAAATTTTCCTCCTCCTCTTCAATAATTAGAACTGCTATCATCCTAAAAGCTTTTTTCTCCTAAGAAAAAAGGAAGAAGAATAGTTTTTAGAGAAAAATTTAGAAACATTGAAGTTATGATTGAAAATGACACTCTTAAGCCCTATTTATAGGCAAAAAGTTTAACTGTTGCATTTATTGCATTCACACTTAGCAGTCACATTCCCACGAACACGACTGCTAAGAGAGGCAGCTATAAACCCTTATTTTTTGCATCATTACATTTCACCCATTATTACAAGCCCAATGGATCTGACTGGGCTTAAATCGCTCTTCAAACAAATCCAAAAAATTGAATTGAATCGGACTGATCTGGACCCAAAAAATCGAGCCAAATAAAACCAGACCCAAAACGACATTATGTATGTGTAAACGACATTACCCATGCGTAAAGCCCTTACACATGCTTAAAGGCCCACATGAATGCATAGCGCATGTGTAACACATGCCACTCAGTCTTTAGGATTTTTGGCACGAGTCCCTATAAATTTGACGTTTCAGAATAGACCCAGGTTCTAGCTTTTTCTAAAATTTTTCAGATGATTTCTTATGGAAGTTTTCTATACTCAAAGCCTCCTAAACATTGTTCTTAGCCTCAAAAAGTACAATTACTTCAGAGCATTGGTTCTACATTGCACTCATATCAGTACCAATCAGTCCAGACGGTCAATCCAGTCCATTTCAATTTAGACATTCAGACTCCAACACTCTTCGAACATAATGAAAACCCACTCCAGATTTCTCAAGCCTTCCGATCCACCAGTTCCAAAGCCCAACAAGCCAAAGATATTATTGGTACAGTATATTCTTTTTCTCTCAAACTGTTATTTATTTTAACCCCTTTAATTCCAACTTAAGGCATGTTTATTAGAACTCATTTTAAGCCCTTTAATATCGATTTAAGGCATTTTATGAAAAATCAGTTTTCATAATTAAAATCAAATAAACCCTAAAATTGACTTAAGTAAAACATATTTAAAAATTATTTTTTAT
>CAOJBK013453510.1:0-12298 GCA_948294925.1 Codiaeum variegatum
AAATCCATGGCATGACTAAGATGACATGTTTTGGTCTTGGAAAATATGGGTGTCATAGAGTTTATGATGCAACACAAGAGGTGGGGTGACAACCTCACCTAACGTCCAACTAAGACGACATTAAAGAAGCGCTTGGTGGGAGGCAACCCACCGCTTTAGTGTTTAATTTATTTTTTTTATGTTAGTTGTTTTCTTTGAGTTATTTGAGAGAAAACAAAATTAAAACTTGATCTAGAGGTTTTTCCAGGTGTTACGGGTTGCATTCAGCTGAAAAGGTGAGTGGTTTGAGTAATGGAATGTCCCAAAAACCCATGGCTTGAACTAAGGTAAGCATATCAATGAAAATGAGTGAATAATTTAATCCAGTAGTGTGTGACAGTTCCCTTCATAGGCTGTGACAATGACCATAAGACTAGGCTATAAAATAAAAAATTTGTTAGTAATCCAGTAGCTTCTCACGGGCTCCGTCACGGGCCATGACAGGGACTGCAAGAGCCCTCTGGACTACTATGGAAAGGTATCATGGGTAGATGGAGGCCATGGAAAATTTTGAAAGAGAGTACATAAGCTCTCACGGGCACCGTCACAGTCCATGATAGGGACCATGAGAGCCTTTTGTATTGAAAAAAAAGGAGCCCATTTTCATGTTTTCAACTCATTTTAAGCTCCAAACAGAGCCATATGTGCTTCCCCACTCCATTTTCTGCAACTACTCTTTCTAAAACACCTCAAACTCTCTCTTTCAAGCTTTACTTTCTCTCTCAAAAATAGTTATTTAGCTTTTGAGTTTCTACAACCCACCACTTTAAGGTTTTATTTATTTTGTTTTATGTTTATTGATTTCTTTTGAGTTACTTAAGAGAAAATAGATTTAACACTTGCTCTAAAGCTTGTTGTAGGTGTTATGAGTTGCATTCAGCTAAAAAGGTGAGTGGTTCGAGTCATGAAATGTCCCAAAAACCCATGGCTTGAACATAGGTAAGCATATGAATGAAAAGGAGTAAAATTTTTGAAATAGTAGCATGTCACAGTCCCCCTCATAGGCTGTGACAGTGGCCATGAGACAAGGCTGCAAAACTGAAATATTTTATTACTAGTCGAGTAGCTTTTCACGGGCTTCATCATGGGCCGTGACAGGGACAGTGAGGGCTCTCTGGAATAACTTGGGAAAGGTAGCACGGGCAGGTCTCACGGATGGAGGGAGACCGTGGCATCTTTGAAACCAATCTGGTAGCTTCTCATGGGCCGTGACAGGGACCATGAGAGCTCTCTAGACTAGGTAGTGAAGGCTAAGCATAGGCGTGTCTAATAGCAGAGGTAGGCCGTGACATGTCTTGAAAACCAGTACAAAAGCCTCTCACGGGCACCGTCAGGGCCGGTGACAGGGATCGTGAGAGCCTTCTATACTGATATAAGGGGCCCTATTTTTTCATGTTTTAAACATGTTTTAAGCCCCAAATAGAGTAGTTCACACATCCTCTCTAAAATTTCTGAAAAACTCCCCCTAAAACACCTTAATCTCTATCTCAAACTCCCAATTTTCAACATTCAAGGCATTTTATCATCAATTTCTTCAAGGAATTTAGGTTTTTTTTTCCTGTTTAATTTCATTTCTTTTTTTGGTTTGTGCTTTGTTTAGTTAGTGCATGTTAGTTTGTTTAGTAATGTTATTTTATTTGTTTAGTAATGTTATTTTATCTTTAAGTTTTTTTTCCAAAAATTAGTTAATAAAGCTTGTTATTATGTGTTAACTAAGCATGATTGTTCTTTTATTGTTGTTGTTTTACACCATTTTTATGGTTGGGTGTTAGGATTTTTATTCATTATTTTTTTTTTCAAATTTCTTTACTTGAATCCTATAGATTTTGATGTTAAATGCCTTGAACTTTTTTTGGTCATCATTTTTCATAGATTGAGAGAGTTTTGTGGTGTTAGTTGTTCATGAACGATATGCTTGCATTGTGTGTCACCAAGTGTTCGACAAAATTCCTAAGTGAGTTGGGGGTCAAGTTTTACTTTATTATTCAAGCATTTTGGAATTGTTTAGCTTTAAAAATGACCCCCTCTCACTTTGTTTACATTTTCTTATGCATGCACCACACCGAGTACTTTTGCCCCAAAATGCCAATATGTGTGCTATGTATGGAATGTTCTAAGTGTAGGGGGGGGGATTTGAGTGGGGTGCTTAGGCCTATTTTCTTGTGTGGTTAGTTTGTGTTTGTTACAAGTTGGTAACTGTTTAATATTAACCATTAACATGCCAAATTTTAAAGTTTTGCACTAACCACTAATGGTGTTGGTTAGCTTTTCTTGACATTTGGTTTGATTTTGTTTGCAAAAATGGGCAAGGTTTTATCACTATCAAAGGCTGCCACCTCATCCAAAGCAATAAGCAAACGTCTTGCTTCTTCCAGCCCTTCCACTAAGAGGCAACAACCCTCGAGGAAATCCACTCAAGCTCCATCTAAAAAGGGGAAAAGGGCTTTGGCATACAACCCGGATCACCCATGTGTTATATTTAGGGAAAAATGACAGCAGGATAGGATGGAATTGATTGGAAACAAGAAATGGTTCACCTCCTGTTTTATTGATTAGACCAATATAAAAGGATGCGATTGGGATGCAGATCTTAATGCTATGATATTACAACCCGGATGGAAGGAATTTTATGATATCGTCGAGCTGGCTTATCAGGAGCTCACACTTGAGTTCCTTTATACTCTAGACATGGACCAGAAGGAAACGAGCTTGAAAACACAACACATAACCTTCTGGCTAGGGCTGAAGACATTTACAAAGAGTATAGTCGACCTAGCCATGGACTTTGGCATCTGCAAGTCGGAGGATCTTACGAAGGCATCTTTTGCCAATACTTCCTCCGATTGGGTAAGTAGAGTTCATGAAAGATTGAAGGACATTTGGAGAGAGTTTTCTCCTTCTGGAGGAGTCTTATAAAGAGGAAAAATGAAAGCCTCTAAATTCCAGTCTATGAGCATGTGGTGTGCTCATTATATTGTGAAGAGGTCGATTGGTCCTTGTATCGATTCTTGGGGGTATGTGACTATGACATACCTCTTCTACATGTACGTAATGAAGAAACACATCAATCTCAATGTCACTCAATGATTGGTAAAGATTCTCTTCAATCAATATAAGACATCAAAGAGTGACAACTGTCTTCATGGAGGAAGCTATATCACCAGGTTGGCAAAGAGGCTCAAAGTGGCCAACCACTTGAGCATAATGAGGAAAGATGGTGATATGCTTTTGTTTAACCATCGGTACATATCCAACATGATGCACGTGTCAAAGGTTCAGATGCCTTGAGCTCCTAGTCCAGCTTTGGAGAATCTAGCATTACCTCATCCACCGGCTAGAGCCTCATCTGCTGGACCTTCCATGCCTCCTAGGGTATCATTAGAGGACATTTACCAATAGCAACATGAGATTTTGGGTGAGATGGCTCATGAAAGGAAGCATCGTCACTAGTTGGGTAAGGTGATAGGCAAGAAATTGAAGCATTTAGGCCTCAAAAAGCCTAAGAGACCAAAGTCACCTCCAAGAACATCCGAGACTCCAACAGTCCCAGTTTCCATCGCTTTCCCTACTACATCAGTTGCTGAAGAAGCACCTCTGGCACCTACCGTCGTTGAGCAAGTACTTGACAACAGCGATTCATAAGAGTGCGTCTCCTGCCACCGAGATGCATTCTAGCTTGGATGCCCAAACGGAGGGTGAAGATGAGGTAGGGTATGCATCTGATAGCCCACCTTCTGATGCATGGTTTAGGGCCATTCTTTCTCTCTTTCAGAACTCTTTATTTAATTTTCTTAGTTTTCCCTTATGTTTATGATTATTATATATATATATATATATATATATATTATTTTATTTGAATTTAGGATGATTGTATATTATTTTGTGGTTTCGTTGTGAAACCAACAAGACTAACTTTGATATGTAGCTAATTCCTAAACTTCATAGATCGGACTACTATTTTGGATGGCTAGAAACGTTATGTTTCAGGGTAGTATTTTCCTTTCCCCACTCTTATTTTCAATTTTACACATATTGAGAGCAATGTATGTGTGTGTGTGTGGAAGGTTAAGTAGTTCTTGGATGCATGATTGTTTGAAATTAGAAATAGGGGTTTAATTACTTCATAAAGAATTGAACCTAGTTTTGTGAAAAATCTCACTTGATGATTAATTGACATAGCCATTGGATTGTTGGTTAAGCGTGCAATTTGAGTTAATACAAGTCGAAATCTAGGTAGATATTGTAATCCATCTAATTTCCAGATTTGATTTTCAATTGCTTTAGAGTTTAGTTAAGTGCAAGTTTAGCTTTTAAAGTTTACATTAGTTAAAAATTAGTTCATAAATCCAATTATTATTGTGAGCTAGACAATAGATAAGGAGATTGAGTTGGTGCTTGATCAGATAAACCAATGAATCCCTTGGGATAAAGATACCAGGACTTGCCAGATTTACTACTTGATACGACTCTGTGCACTTCCGGGTGTTACGGCTGAGCATGATCAGTATTCATTTGAAAAGAAGTCAGATTTTTATATTTGAGAAACTTTTCCTCTAGCATGCCCACAGTCAGAAAATTTACACTCAACCAGATTTAACACCAACAAATTTTTAATTTATTATATGAAATTTTCTCTTATTTTTCATTGGTCATTTCTTCTTTAAATTTTGCATCAGTTCTTTATGTTATTGTGATATATATATATAATTTGGGCTTAATTCCATTTTCAGTTTCTCTACAAAATAATGCTAGGAACTAAGTTAATACACCTTAATAAATTAATTACTAGACATTTTCTCAAATTTGTGAGGCGTTATTTGCAATCTAATAGCATTTTTAACAATGAATCTGGCCTCATGACCGTGTGACTCTCTCTTGAGCTGATCTTCTAATTATTAATGAAGCACCTGCTATTCCATTACCTATTGTCAAGTCTTTTCTACGATAAATGGTATTATGTCACTTTGACTCTCTTCTTCTTATGATTCTTAAAGCTGTATCAATTTACAAGCCTTGTTATTTTAGAGGCTTTCTATAAGATAGTAATCTCAATTTCTTTAAGAAATGTAGATGTTATTATTTCAGATATAAAGGCACAAGTTGCTCTTTATCGTTAAATCTCTTTGATCATTTGGAAAAGCAAAGTAAGATACCCACTTGTGTTTGATTTTTCAACTTTGGTTTTGAATTATTTGATTTTAGTTTCTTCTATCTACATGCTTTTGGTACTCTTGTATTGAAAGCTGTGGTATGGAATTTGATGTAAAGGCTATTGAGATCTCTGGTTAATATTTTTGAGTTTTTAAGCATCATTCTTCTCCTACAACAGAATTGATTTCATGTTCTGACTTCTAGCTAGTTAAATATGGTTCAACTTATAAGAGGTTGTAGCGAAGAAGTTCTTATACCAGAATTTCTCCGGATTTCATTTGCTATTGAGGTATTCCTTTAGCTGTGCTAATTCTGAGATGTTTGGTTAGACGGTGGATATATATTTTGCTTGAGGTATTACATAAGCTACTTATCTTGCTTGTAAATTACATAGTAATAGAAATAATTGTGCATACTCGATATACATCTGTTAATGGTCCAACATTAAGCACTATTGGTATGCCTGGTTGCACAATTTCCTGTATCATTAGAGTTGGTGCATGTACCTCTCAAGCAATGGCTGCTGGTCCTCATTATGTTGTTGAACCTCCTTCTGAAGGACTTGAATACACTTGGTATATTAATTTCCTTTTGCTCGACCCTAACTTTGATTTTGAGTTTACACAATGCACACAATCACCTGATAAATAACTATCCTAATTTAGGTTTAAATAACTTTGTTTCTATGCAATTTCTCTTTCTTTTGCCTCTTTTACATGGTTGATGCTACCCATTAATGGAGTGAAGCTTCTCATGCACTACATCATGTCTACAGGTAGAGGGTATTCCTATAAGTCCATATAGTGTAAGGAAGGCTCTTGAGAATACATTTGTTCCTGTATTCAAATTGTTGGCAGATAAACTAACCACAAGACTAAAGCTTATGAAAGTTGATAAGTTAGATATTCTTCAGCCTTCTGCTCATCTTTAATTTTGATAAATACATTGAATTTTTTTTTGTGAATATGGAGTAATTTGTGACTGCTTGTTGTTTTGCAGGGCACATGAATATGTAAACCAGTCCAAGAATTTGATTAGTTTCATTTTGCTAATGAATATAAGGTCAGAAGTTAATAATCTTAAACTGTGTGGTTATACTAGGATGAAATCTTTTGCTTTATTTGTGGTATTGATTTCTTTATACACTCATTTTTTTATTGTCCAGATGTATGATATATTATTTGATTTTAGAATCCTTTTGCTATGATAAAAATTGATATATTTAATTTTATCTGCCATTGGAGCTTGGCTAAATATTTTAAAGGTACTTTGGTCCTTTCTTAATTAGATGCTTTAATTTAATTAGTTTGATTTCATGTTGCTGATGAATATAAGTTCAAAAGTTAATTTAACTAGTTTAATTACTTTAGACTCTAAAACTTAGAAGTTACTGTTACAATTCATCTTATTTGCTTCATTCTTAGTTGAGAGAGATTGCATTGCTATGATTAATACAAACTTGTGCTGACTGACTGAAATTTTGGTTCATGCATGCATATAATTCCTAAAGAATTCAACTGAGGACCTGTCAATTATGCCCCCCTGCATCTTTATCAAGTATGAAATTATAAAATGATTTCTTAATGCAATTACTTTCAACTTTTTTGTGTGTGGTTCTACTAGGATGAAAACTTTTATTTAATTTATGGTATTGATTTCTTTATATGCACATTATTCATTGTCCAAAGGCCTGATATGTGATTTGATTTCAGAATCCTTTTGCAATGATGAAAATCAACATGTATAATTCTGCAAGATTTCAATCTAATCTTTATAATTTTTGCATGGTGATTTATATAGGTACTAGATGCTTCAAATAGACTTGACAACTAATGAAGCGTAACATGACAGACTTATTGATAATCATATAGAACTTTGTAGTCCTAATTAGTTGTTGATTTAGAATTTATATTGAAATGCAAATTTGAATTGAATTTTATATTTGATTTGGCACTTATATTTGATATGTAAACTATATGAAATTGTATTTGGATTTCTGTTTCAGAATCATATTTTTTTTTCTAAAAATTAAAGAGTTTGTTATTATTTAGTATCGATTATTATTATTATTTTAGTATAATATAATATGATTTAAAAAATAATATAATAAAAATTGGATAGTAAAAAAAAAATTATAGACCACACTTTAAAGCGTGGATAAAAATAAACATATTATTTCATCTAGCCATGCATTTAAGCGTGGGGAGCATAATGACGCTAGAAAGTGTGGCGAGTAAAGTGTGGCTTAGTAAGTCCTCGTCGCTTTGCTAAAGCGTCGATAAATTACTTCCGCACTGCGTTTAATGACGCATTGGACCATATTTCACGAAGTATCGGATAATTTTTTAACCATACTTTTAAGGGTGGACATATATATTTTTTAGTGTGGAGATAGCTGAATTTTGTTGTAATGGAAGCTATGCTCAAGGTAAGCATTTGAATTAAATGTATTATTATTGTTAAGAGTAGATAGAATTGTTAATTGAATAGGAGTTGTAATTTAACAATTTCATCAATTTTTGCATTATAGGGATTTTTTTCTAAAAAAAAAAAAAATTGAGATTGAGTCATTAGTAAGATTACACTTATTTTTTATCTGAATAATTTTTGGATATTCTCATTCAATTAATAAATGAATAACACAGGAAAAAAAATAGTGCAAGATAATAATTTCACTTGAAAACAAGTGTAGTTTTATTTCATAACTTTTAATATTTCATTTTTAATGTTTAAGAGAACTATAGAACTAAGCGTTTGTTCATGTAAAATAGTTTTTTTTTTTTTTTTTGTGTGAGGTAGATCATCATTCACACAAACAAAAAAACAATTTGAAAATATCGCATCTATCGGTCAACTAGTAAAGTTAATATACTTTCATAAGGGAAGGTTTAAAGAGTTAAACCTATCTATTCTATATAAGAATCATCCAATGAATAATATCACTAAATTTTTTTTTGTGTCAATTTTCATTCATACGTGAGATTGTTAGAAATCATGTCAGTTTTATATAAAATTGAATGAAAATTATAACTCAGTTAATTAACATACTTAAACTTTGTTAACTAGTAATTTGTTATTAGTACTTAGGAATTAAAGCTAATTTATAACATCTTTTAATGGATTTTTTTAGACTATTTTGTTTAAACAAAATTAATCAAATATTCATTTGTATTTTTTTTTGTAATTCAAGTAATTTTTTCGTAATTCTTTTAAAAAGCATAAAAAATTATTTATATAAAAATATAATTTATTTTATATAAAATAATTATTTCAAAAAAATAAAAATTAATTTCTTAGTTATAAAATATAATTATTTTACAAAAAAAAACTAATTTTTTTCTATTTTTTTATAAATTAGGCTAAATGTATATATAATAATGTTTTTATTATTTAATATTATTCATTAACATTTTTTCGTATACTTGAAATTTTTTTACACATATAAGAAGATTTGCAAAAAAAAAATAATTTAATTTGTAAAAAATACAAATAAAAAGTTAATTTTGTACAAAAAGACCATTTTCTCGTAACAAAGTAAAACTACTTTGTTTTAAACAAACTAACAATAGAAAGTACTCTTTTAATGAACTTAAGTTAATAAGTTAACACAAAATTTAAATTGTTATAAATGATTTTAAATAGTTTATATAAGATCATTTTTCATGCTCCGAAAGATAGTCAAATTCTAATTTTGCGATACTAAAAATTACTTGAATACTGTTGTATTTTAGAAAATATATGTCAAATCAACCTCAAGTATCATGGTAAGAGATGAGTCTATTTTAAGAAAATTGTGTGATACACATGCTTTGATATATTATTTTTCAATAATTATTATTAGTAATTTGATTCATTATATATTTATATTTTATATGCATTTGATTTATATAATATATAATATAGACTATATATTATAGCTCATAGTAATGATTTCATAATATTTAATTTTAGTAATTTATATTAGTTTTGATATATAATAAATATATTTTATACTTTATTTTCTGCATTATATATATATATTGTCTGTTTCAAATGCTCTGATAACTAGAAATAGTAAAAACACTAAAATTAATAATTTTTTAAATGAAGTTTATACATTTTTTAAAAGGATAATCATTTTAGCTACCATCAACTACTAGTTAACTCTATTTAAATCTACTCTACATTATATATAATACATAGTGAAGTGCCATACATATTCTACTAAGTGAGACACCTTATGGCATGAAAGGATAGATCTGAAAAGGTGAAGTTAATAGCCTAGTTTGACAATGTTTGAAGTCTAAAATAGAATTGAGAGTCGATTAATAATTAATGATAATAAGAAAGTTATTTTTTTAGAATAAAAATAAAATTAGACATAAAAAATAATTAAAATTAAAAAATTTAAATATTATCAGTGTAATTTTATATTTCTCACATTTATTTTTTCTTTTTTTGGTTAAACGTTAAATTATAGATTAAATATTTTTAAAAATTATTATTTTTTCTATGATTGAGAAACAAAAGTAAAAGTCAACTAGTCAAAAACAATAACTAACTATTTACAAGAAAATAGTAGTTGTTAGCCATTATCTATAATAGTTCCAATAAAGAAACATTTACATCCTTTTGAAGTGGAATAAAATTTATATGGACCATATATGAGAAATCTAAATTTTATTTTGAAAAATCTAACTTATGTAAGTCTTCAAAAATTTGATGGAAGCCATTGGGATTTGGGGGCCCTTTCCAGTTTCATAATAATTCTGTCCTTATTCTTTATTTTATTATTTGTTTTTGCCAATGATTCTTTATTTCATTATCTATCCAAATATATTTCTCTTTGATTAATTACCAACCATGTATATAAGAATCTTAAATTAGTTGATGTGACTGTAGATTGACATGAATTTCATTTGGGCCTCAAACGGTGGCGCCATTGATTATCCTTAATTAATAATTGATTTACAAAAATAAGTAACTATGATAAATATCTAAAAAAAATATATTTCATTAATAGACAAGATACATCTACAATTAAAATCAAATTTAAGAAAATACAGATTTAAAATATTAGAAATCAATCCTTTAAATAAACTAATTAACGAAAAAAAATTTGACGCTATAAAATGATTTCCATATTATTATATTTCAAGTAATTACTTTCTTTCAGAAGAACTTGTTACATTCATATCTTTTGTGACGAATGATCAAATATGATATCATAGACCATACGTTGAAGAAGAAGATTCACATCTAGTAATAAGTAGCTAATGTATACAATTATACGTTTTGAGTTTGAACTTTAAAAGAGATAAAAAGTAAAATAAATATTTAAACATTTATTCATCATTCTTTTTTTTTTTTAAATAAAAAATGCAAGCACGAGCCACACTCATTGCACATTGAAGAAAAATAGCACATGGGCAAGAAATTAGAACATGAACTCCATGAGAAAAATTCAATGCCAAATTTGCAAGGTCAACCGTAACAATGTTCTCTTCTCTGAAAGTATATCTAACCTTCTCCTCCTCATCCTTAGACAAGAGAAGTAAACAATTATCCAAAAATTAGAGTAGACACTCTTGCATATTTTTTTTTCTTTTGTTAAAAGTTCACTTTGTAGGAATCCTATTATGCTTAATAGGATTGTCAGTTGTTGCAAACGGGTTATGGATGTGTGTGTGTGTAAAAGTGTTATGCAATCAAATTTAAATAACCCTAGTCTCTAAGACTTAGTATAGAGCAAGTAGAGTGTCAAATACTGGGAATTGAAAATCATATATTAACCGGATACCTAGTTAGATGGATAGGTAAACATATAAAGTGGATGGATGTTGATTAAACTAAACCTAAACTAAATTAGAAAGCAAATAAAAAAAAGATGTCATGTTAGAATTACAAATCAAAATTAATCATGAAAAGATGAATGACTGTATGATTGGAGAAAAGGTTTAAAGTCCTAAAAGAAACTCTCATTGTCAAACTAGGGTGTTTTCATTTAGAGTTTGCAATGCACTCTCATGCCAAAGTAAAGATAAAAAAAACCTAATTCATGCCAATTCTATAGTCCCTTAAAGTAGATAACTTTTCTCTAAGTTAATCTCATGCCTTAAGTAACTTCAATTGAGTTTCCACCAATTTGTCCCAACTCTCGTTGTGAACAAATTGATTAAGAAGTCACATATGGTGATCAAGTATACATAACACAATCATGCTAATTGAAACTAAATCATGTTCATCAAAATATATGGATTAACTCATCATTACAAATCTAACTACCTATTAGCCTAAGTACATGGAAATATGCAACATAAAAATAATACAAGCATTCATCATGAACATTCAAATAAAAGTAGAAGAAAGAAAGAAGGATTGATTGATAAAACTCTTTAGTATTCTTCGAAAAATTACTTGAACCCTCTTGAAAACACTTGAACTTGTAAGTGCCTTTTGAATGATACCTGATACAAAAATAAAGTACTTAATTCTAATGATGTTTATAAGAATTTAAGTAAGTTTTTCTAATACATAACTATAATATTTGATTTCCAAAATAGAGCCAAACCCAAGTCTTTACAAGCCCTTAAATACCCCAAAAGATGCCCCACGATGGATGGCAGGTGTGGCTCTTGTCTAGACTTGACACTAGAAGGCACGATTGGTGACTGTTGCTCACTGTCACGACTCGAAACCAATGGGAATGAGATGTGATAGCCTTGAATCCCCTCTTTTGGATTCTCCTTACTCTTAAGTTTGGCACTTAGTTCCATTTTGGTCTTTGACTTCCATTTTCATCACAGATCACTTCCTCACTCCCTAGATTAGCCTATAACACTTAGACAAAGGATTAAACATACCTTTTTATAAAAAATTAAATAAAAACATGCACATAACCATATATACTTTGTAAATATATCATTAGATAGTTATGCTATTTTGCCTCATATCACTATCCTTTGTGGTGTCCTTATCTTTGTGGATCGTTGCACTCTTAAAAGGACTAGGCTGACATATGCGAGGGTTCTAGTTGAGATGGACTTGGATGGAGCTTTCCCCTATGAGGTTTTTTTTATTGAAGATGAAAATGAGGTGTGCCTCACTCAAAAGGTTGATTATGAGTGGA